>JAJMCU010000078.1:0-48574 GCA_030573135.1 Clavispora asparagi
TCCAACGTTGCCATCGTTGGGCCCCTGGTTCGATTCCGGGCTTGCGCATTTTTTTGGAGATCCCACGTATATTTTCTGCCGCGTGCCTCCTGTTAGTAACCGGTACTCCACACCGCATACAACTTTCTTCCCCACTGCAATGTCATCTCCACAGCTAGGTACGTGATGCCCAATGCATTTTCCCGCTTCTCCAACTAACCACAGACTTGCCTGTCGACAAACGACATGCCCGTGGCCGGTTCGGCTGGGTCAAACGGTTGGTGCAAGGCCAGAACCGCGGTGCCCCCGAACTCAGACCCGATCTGGGCCTTAGACACGGTCGGGGCGACTACCGCCATGAGATTGAACGCCACGAAAAGGGCGGCGATCTTCGCGTCCCGGAGGTCCGTTCCGTTGCCAGTATGGATGGGAGCGACACCGGGTCGTTTCTTTCCGACAATGTCAGCACGGTGCCGTTGAAGCTGGTGGCGTCGCACGGGTCCACCACCAACACACGGTCGATTCTCAGCGGCGACAACCAGGTGGACAGCAACTCGTATGTGGCGCTGACGGCTGAAACGTCGTTGGCGCCCAGCACACACGTGTCGCTCCTGCCGAGCATCCACACCCAGCCACGGGTGGAGCGCGACAGCGAGTCGATTGTGACGTTGGCGAGCTCGTCGCGGCGGATCCGGCGCCGCAGCATCGACACCAACTGCAGCATGGCGGGGATCCCGCCGGCGAGCATCATGGAGCGCTTGACGGTGCACCCGGTATCACAGGACGATTAGGGTATAGGAAGGCAGGACTTACCTAATGGATGTAGACCAGTAGGGCAGTAGGACAGTGGTTCGCAGTTTGAAACATCAGAAGAGTGGTAGACGGGAATCAGTAGATGAGGAGAACGGTAGCTCGGTAGATCAGCAGTAGGGAATTGGTAGAACATCGGCGGATGAATTGACCAGTGATCAATTGACCAGTGATCAATTGACGGCAAGGTGTGGCTACCAGTATATTATCATGTCGCAGTTGCTTGCGCATCGTGCTGTGGACACAACGGCCAGGCGCCTGCGATGCTACACTGTTTATTGTGACAATCTACTTTTGTCTGTACTGGCCCTTCCGTCGTTGGTTCCATTCACGTAAGCCAATTGGATCTCCATCAGGCATTGTACGGTTATTGTATAGCCCCAGCTATGGTCCGGGTGTGCCGCACTATTCTAACTATTCTTACTTTTCTCACGTTTCTCATCCGAACCTCTATTATCTCCCTTATCATCATACCCACCTTATCTATCCACCATTCATACACATCTCATCGTCACATTCCCGTTCCAGTTCCATTCAAAACATCCTCTCTGCATCTCTCCCATCTTATCTATTGATTGCTCAACCCTTGGTCCTGATCCGGCCGCACCGTGGTCACCTGCGCCAGTATTGCGCGGCATTGCCACACCAGTTGCGGCGCTCCACTTCCTCCTCGCCCCACCCAATGGTCAAATCGAGCACCATTGTTTCCCCGAAGAAACAAACCCCCTCTCACACCATCCCAAACTCCGCAGCAACCTTCACCGTAGCGGACGGAAATTACACCGTCCGGTTGTCTCGCCATCTAATGTCAGCCGCAGGGCCGAAAACAGACTGCGGACTGCAGGGGCTGGGCACAAACAAAACAGTCAAAGTGTAAACACCAGCTCCACTCCACACGTCATCTCCAACTTTTTCCCATACCTTGCGGAGCCGGTCCACATTTGTTTATTCCGGGCAAAACATTTGGTCCTTTCCTTTTTTTTTTATAATTAGTTGTTATTGCCCTCCGTCTGCCCTCAGTACCTCGGGCCGCTTTATTAACCACTTGCATTCCACCCACTCGGCCCAATGGGAACGTTTGGGAACGACTCCTCAATCGAGGGAGACGTTTACCTCCAGAAACTAGCGACGTACATCCGCCGCAATGAGGAGGGCATCGCCAACGGGCTTCTCTGCTTTTCCAAAATGAAAACCCCGAGCAAGGCCAAACCGCTCCGACCCAGCTTCACCATCCACCACCTCTACTACCTTACCGACCGCATCGAAAGCTCATCGCTCGGCGTCGATGTTGGCCCGTTGAACATCAAGCTAGACACACCCAACCATGAACCCACCTTTATTTCGTTCATGGCCAACAACGCCCGCAACCTGCGCAACTTTGAAAGTGACGCTCGCTCCATCACGTCCATTAACTCGGTTAAGTCCATAGTATCGAGCGCCTCGGTGTATTGGCGCACGTTTGCGTTCAGCAAGGATCCCAAGGTGATCCAGAAGGACATCAAGTACCTCTACTCGTCCTTCACCAAGATCCCGTGCTTGATTTTGAATCCCAAGACCAAGATCAACAGCATTGCCGGCTACGAGGAGTTCCCGTGCGACACGTCGGTGCCGTTGAAGATGTTTAAAAACCTCCAGGTGCTCGAGCTTGTGCAATACGAGCCCAACGAGGTGTTTGGGTGGCACATTTTGAGTGAGCAGCTCCGCATCTTGATTGTTCGCAACTGTAAGGTCAGCGACCTCACTGAGATATTGTTCACCTTGGTGGTTGACGACGAAAACGGCCGGTCCGCGTTCAACAACCCCCGCCAGTCCAAGAAACATGACCATGAAGAACACACCAAATACACCCGCCGCGAACGGGCCATGACATCGTTGGCGTACCCCAGTTCCAGGGATCAGCATATGTCCGATTCGCGATTCAATAACCTGCCGTATCCCGCTTCGGGCAACGAACGATACCACGTCATGTTGCCGGACAACAAATGGTTCTACTTGAAGCAACTCACAGTGAGCGAAAGCTCGATCTCGTCCATCCCCAGCTTTGTGTTCAAGCCGTTGCAAAATCTTGTGAAGCTCAATCTTTCCAACAACTTGCTTGAAGATTTGCCCGACGGCTTGGAACAGCTTGTCAACGTCAAGTACATGAACTTTGCCGACAACTATATAACGTCGTTACAGAAGCTCCCGTTTAACTTGAAGCATCTCACTACCCTTAATTTCAACAACAACAAGATCACCAGTCTTGAGGGTCTACAGCATTTAAAGAATATCGACAAGATTGACTTGCGTCGCAACAAACTTTCCTCCATCGCCCAATTGCGCCCCATTTTGATTCAAGTGGTCAAAGATGACTCCATTCTCAGCAACATCTTTATTTCGGGTAACCCATTACCAAAGAATTACAGAGTTGACCTATTCAACTTACTCAATGGAGCTAAACCCAAGAACACGCTTAAGATCGACGATTCTCGCCCGGGCTATTTTGAAAATGCAATTTTGCTCGATACCGATGCTGCCCGCAAGTGCTTCGAAAAGTACATGAACTTCGATAGCTCTCAACCGCCAATTTCCCCAATGGAAGAACCAATTATATCTGCCCCTTTGCCCAAGTCGTCAGAGATGAAACATAAACGCACAAAATCCGCAGGTGGCATAGTTGAGGTTGCGCAAGCGGTCGCATCACTAAATTTACATGGATTGGACACCACCATCAACAGCAGGAAACACGCCAGTATTATGACGACGGCATCTTCTGCAAGTGTGGTGACACTGCCAGTCAAGAACATCGGGGTAAATCGAGGAAGTATGTCACCCAGTCCATCTATGCCATATGTCAAGCTGGCAGGTATGCCACTCTTCCCTAACCAGAATCTCGGTAACCACGCACACTATGGGGCGAACAAGATCCCATCTATCACCAAACAATTGTTACATTCTCCAATGATGAACCAAAACGTGAATGGCTCCGCTTCTACGTTAAAGAGCTCGAGCACCATGACCCGGCTTGACTTGGATTCGACTTCTATCCAGAATCCTGCTCCGAGCGTAATCACGGCCGTACAGGTACAAGTCGAAGGCTTCCAGTAAGGGCGAAAGAAAAGCTTATTTTTGCGAAGCGCATGGTCATCTTTTTTTCCGCTGAAACCTATGTCTGTGCGACACGTTAAAATTACTGCGAATGCTGAAATACAAACACATACTAGGCGATGAACTACTTTTTCAACGGGGTTGCCCTTTTACTTATAATACATTTTGTATTGGGTGCTGGGCCATTCAGTACGGAGCGGTTGTCGTCTACGGCTTTTAATGATGAACTTCAGGATATAATGAACACAGATAATCATGAGTATACTCTGCCGCCTTACTACCCAACCCGTAGGTACAAACACACATTTTTTTCATTTTATTTTATTGAGCAACCATCTAACCTGAAGCCGTCGGGGGCCGCATTGACGGTGCTTGGCAAGATGCTTATTCCAAAGCGCAGAAATTAGTAAGTAAAATGACGATCTTGGAAAAAGTCAATTTGACCACTGGCATTGGATACGCATCTGGGCCATGTTCAGGAAATACCGGATCGATTCCCAGATTGGGAATTCCAAGACTTTGCTTGCAAGATGGTCCAAACGGGGTAAGGGCCACAGACTTTGTCACTCATTTCCCTTCGGGCTTGGCAGCGGGTAGCACGTTTAACAGAGGATTAATGTACTTGAAAGGAAAAGCACTTGGGCGAGAATTCAAGGGGAAAAATGTCCATATCGCATTGGGCCCAGTAGTTGGACCTATCGGATTAAAAGCCCAAGGAGGTCGTAACTGGGAAAGCTTTGGGTCTGACCCATATCTCCAAGGTATCGCCGGTGCTCAGATGGTAAAAGGAATACAGGAAGAAGGGGTGGTGGCAGTAGTCAAGCATTTCATCGGGAATGAACAAGAGCACTATAGACAAGAAGGTGAGCATCCAAGAGAAATTGAGGAATCAATTGATGCTTACATGGACGACCGATCATTACACGAGGTCTTCTTATGGCCGTTCGCCAATACCGTCAAAGCGGGATGTGGCGGAATTATGTGCTCATTTAATCGGGTGGGTGGAAAGTATGTATGTGAGAACTCATATTTGCTTAATAGGGTGTTGAAAGAAGAGCTAGGATTTCAGGGATTTGTTGTATCTGATTGGGGTGCTCAGCATAGTGGGGTATATTCAGCTCTTGCAGGACTTGATATGTCTATGCCAGGAGATATTTACGACAGATGGCTAGAAGGAAAATCATTCTGGGGCCCATCATTGACAAAAGCAGTATACAATAACACTATTCCCCCCGAAAGACTTGATGACATGGCCTCCCGGATACTTGCACCGTTTTTTGCATCCAAAGATATTTCCCTCCCGATGGAAAATGAAGTACCTAATTTCAGTTCATGGTCATTAGATACGTATGGTCCTCTTCTACCTCTTCAAAATGCTGGACCTATAATCCAACAGAATAAACATGTCGATGTACGTTCCACATTTAGTGACGACATTGCACTTGGTATCGCCCGCGAAGCGATTGTGCTCTTGAAAAACGAAAAAGCATCCTTGCCAATTCGAAAAAGAGTGAGAAATATATTGATAGCTGGCGTGGGAGCTGGCCCAGACCCAAATGGTATTAATTGTCCTGATGGAATATGCACCAGTGGGTTTATGACGTCTGGATGGGGCTCCGCAGCAGTCAGAAATCCATTGACGATCACCCCATTTCAAGCAATCTCAGAAAAAGCCCTGCTGCGGGGAATTATCGTTGATTACACACATAATAATTGGGAATTGGATTCCATTGATGATTTGGCAGAAGCAGACATGGCTATTGTCGTGGTTAATGCTGCTTCAGGAGAAGGCCACATTGAGGTTGAGGGAAATTATGGCGATAGAAACAATATTTCCCTCTGGCACAATGGCGACGAATTGATTAAGCGTATTGCAGAAAAATATACCAAAACTGTTGTCGTGGTGAATTCTGTTGGTCCGGTGGAGATGGAACTGTGGATCAACCATAAAAATGTTGTATCTGCCCTATACTCTCCTCCACTTGGCCAGTTTGGAGGCGTTGCGTTGGCAGAGGTTTTGTTTGGGGAGGTAAATCCATCAGGAAAGCTTCCCTTCACAATCGCAAGAAAGAAACTGCATTATGTTCCGTTGGTGGTCGATTTTGAAGGCCTGGAACCCGAAGATGACTTGAACAGAGGCCTATATTTGGACTACCGATATTTTGATAAGCACAGCATCGTGCCTCGCTTTAGTTTCGGGCATGGCCTTTCGTTTTCGGAGTTCACATTCAGCGACTTAAGAATCGAAGAGAAAAACCAGCCTCTCAAATATTTATCTCCTGGAAAACAGTACTTACCTTTACCTCGCCGCAACAAGGAGGACAACCGAGATACCGAGGAAGCTTTGTTTCCCGAAGAGATACGCCGGAAACCCGGGTACATATTCCCCTACCTTGAAGATGAAACTGTTACGGATCTGGATGAGGAGGACTTTGAATACCCCGAGGGGTATCTGAATACACCTCAACAACTGCCCTCGATGGCTGGGGGAGGATTAGGAGGAAATCCAGGATTATGGTCTCACATTTATGAAATCAGTGCCACGGTGCTAAATAGTGGGAGCACCCCCGGTGCATTGGCCGTACAGTTATACATCGAATTTCCCAGCTCTAAAATTCTTTCTCCGCCTAAAGTGTTGCGGGGATTTGACAAGGTGTATTTGGAACCGCAGCAGAACGGCACTGTGAATTTCCCAATATTACAAAGGGATTTGAGTGTCTGGGACACAGAAACTAAACAGTGGATCATTCAAAATGGTGTCTACAGGATTCTTGTTTCCAGCTCCAGTGACCGGATTGAGCTTGTGGGTGATATTGATCTCAGTGAGTAGATATCAACGCGCGCGACGATTCACGCGCGTCTAGTTTGAATAAATATACAAGTCTACATGACGGATGTAAATACTCATTGGTGCAGGTTAGTTATTTCACTTAACTACACCATCGGCTCATGGCCAAAAGACTCTCTTTGGCAGAAAAATATGCCATATCCAAGCAGAATGACCCAGAACCCGCCAAATTGTCACCGATAAAGCCTTTCAGCTCCATATTGTCCCCAATTAGACAGAATGGACACTCCCGCTTCTCTCCCTCACCAAAACCAGGAAGGCTTACTTCCGAAATACCGGAACTAAAGCCATATAAATCGAGGCCGACGCTCAATGGTGATAGTTTAAATCACAGATGGGAACCCAGAAGTCCGATTCGCTCTTTTAGAAAGACGGCTCTGTTGAGCCCAAATCGGATTAAACAAACGTCACAACTCTACAATATCATGCCACACCAACTGAGCCCCCGCCGATATCTTGAGAGAAATCGCGTAAGTAAAGACAGAAGCTGGCTTGATAGGAAACAAAATTCATACGGCAGCAAGCCTAAAGAAGGCGTGTTTCTGAGGTTCAAAAGCTTTCTAAATAAGTTCAGCTTGGAAGAGCAAGAGCATAAGGGCCCTGATTTTGAGGCATTGAAGGAATCCGTACTCAATGTTGTACCCTCAGATACTATTTTCAGGCCGGAGGTTGAACTTGGAAACCTAACTGGGCGGAAGAGAGCACTAAGCAGTGCTGATTTTGATGAGGTGGACACGATAGTACAGAAAACAAAAGCCCGGCTTCAAGAAAACCAGAGAAATAGTGAGAAGAAGGAACTTGTGCAATCAATAGAAAGAGAAAAGCTAGAGCGCGAGAACCTCGAAAAGACATATGAGCGCCAGATATACATCATGGAGCAGAAGCACATGGCCAAAATCCACGAATTGACGGGTGAGATCGAAGACCTCACATACAAGGCTAATATCCGGCTCAGAGATCTCGACAGACAGAAACTACGAGAACTAGAAAATTCGGTAATGAAAGATAACGAAACCTTTTTGTTGCAGCACCGAGAGAACGAAGAGCGTCTTCAATTGATGAAAACACAAATTGAACAGAAGGAAGAAGAGTTGAAACTAAGAGAGAAAAATGTGGAAAAAATGGAGATCCAGTACCTGCGCAACAAATCACAAGAAAGACAGAACGAGCGGGACTTGCTAATATTCTCAGAAGGAGCGTATGATACGTCTTCGCCCAAAATAGAGAGAAAAGAGTCCACAGTTGAAGAAATTCTACCCACAGAAGAGGAGGAAATTGAACGAGCCGCTGATATGTATGAATTTCAGGTAATCAATTTCTATGACACCATGCAGAGGATATCTGAGCAGATTATCCGCAAGCAGACTGGTCTTACCACCCAAGAACAAACATTACTAGAGAGCCTCGAGAATATTGTCAAATCACTTGATGAGCATATCAACGTGAGGCCACATGATCTGGATGGATATGAAGCCAAGCTTGAAGAATACTCGAGGTTTTTCGAAGAGTTCAATTCCGTTTACGCACAAAACCCCACCAATGCACGGAAGAAATATAGAGGCTCTGTTCTTTCAGCGATAAAGACTTCTTTCGATAGGCTTACAGAGAGCTTGAACTCTAGACTTCTCAGGAAGGCAAAACATCTACGGGATCTCGAAAGCAATTTTGCCCGGGTGAAAATTACTGACCAAGATTATAGTCAGTACAGAATTAACCGGGCGGTACGTATTCTCAAAGGCAAGGCGGATATCATTTTTCAGCAGAAGAGGAACATCGCGCTTTTGAACCACCTTAGAAAGTTGACCCAGAGAATTTCAGAAATACAGGGGGTGGTACAACCCGAAGAATAAATACAAACAAAAGTGGAAAAAACGTGAAATTACCGAATTGTGATGGTACAGGGAAGTATGTAGTAAGCCTGTCGCGCGGCGTCGCGAGAAAAATATTAATACACGCGTATCGATTCCATAAAGAACCTTACCTCAACTAAGCATTGTGATAGATTTATACACCTTTACTCTTTTTTTTTCTATTCTTTGGATACATCCAGCAAAATAAGAAATGCATGCTCCTGCTTCGTTGCCTGTCAGGCTACTACCATCAAACATCCGACCCATCGCATACCGAATCTTGTCCAAGAAACATGGTCTTAACATACAAACTGATGCTTTAGCAGTGCTTGCCGAAACCATCAGCACCAGGTTTGGTGCAGAGTGGAGGGGTCTCAAAACCCAAAATTTCATGGAGGAAATTGCTAAATTATGGAAACAGCAAGATCGGGGCGTCTTCATTGACGGAAATGGGCTCACACAAGTGATTAAAGAACTCACCAAAGATAAGAAAGACTCATCATCTTCAAACAGCTATATCGAACCAGTTGTTGCCACACGTCTGGATACTCTTGTTGACATGGGAAACGAAAACGCCCGGGAAAAAGAGCGTCTCAATTGGGAAGACTATTTTCGGTTTGTGACACCTGACATCCAGCCTAACTTCAAGTTTGACCGAGCTAGAAAGCAATTCTCCTTGCAGCAAGAAGCAGGGCTGAAACTTCAGAATACGTTGAAGGCGTCAATTGATTATTTCGGCCAGCGATACAGTCTAGTGATGGACCGTTTATCACGCGACGACAATTTCCAGAAGGCGTCGTTTTCCAGTATTGCGGCGCTCAACACTACCCTCACCAAAACTTCCGCATACGAAATCACCCTCATTAAGAATGTCTTGGGTAGGGATGGCCACCGATTCATGTTGTTTGGCCTTTTATCCAAGAATATCAACGGCAATTACATTTTGGAAGATACGTCCGACTTCATTGAGCTTAATTTGACCCAGGCACATAAATCCGAGGGATCATTTTACTGCATCGGTATGCTTGTCATTCTTGAAGGTATCTATTCTGCCTCTGGTGGATCTATGAGCAATGATGCCAGCGTGATTTCTGGTTGTTTCTATGTGTCTAACATTGGGCAGCCTCCCGCCGAACGCAGGGACGCTGGACTAGATGCGTACGGCCATCTTGATTTTATGGGTATTCACTCTGAGTCATCGACGAAAGCGCAGAGCAGTGCTTTGATCAAGGTAGACAAGGCGTTGAGAAAGAAGCTTTCAGCGTTGGAGAAGCTGTTGGTGAACCATAAACTTTTGATTCTTGGATGTAATATCCATCTTGACGACCCCAAAATCATGCTTGGTCTTCGGAAATTTTTCGAACGGCTCGAGCTGGCGTTGGAAGAGCAGCAGGACAATCCACAAAGTGACAAGCACTTGGCATTGATTATGACGGGCTCATTTGTATCACAACCGTTGACTTCTGAAAGCGGAACAATTATGCTGAGTTCAAGTTCGGAAAACTACAAGAACAACTTTGATATTTTGGCTGAGTTGGTGTCTAAATTTCCGTTGGTGGTAAACAAGTGCAAGTTTGTTCTTATTCCCGGATCCAATGATCCATGGCAGTCTGCATATTCTCTTGGCCGACTGAGTTTGAATACGCTTCCGCAAAGGCCAATTGCCGGAGTTTTTACTATTCGGCTTGAACGGTTGCTTCCTAAAGGAAACTTGATTCTCGGATGGAACCCTATGCGGATAAATTACATATCTCAGGAAATCGTACTCTTCCGCGATGACATTATGGACAAGCTCAAAAGAAATGATATTGTGTTCCAATATGACTTAGAGCTTGAGCAGTTGCAGTTGCAGAGAGAAAAGCTCGGCGAAGATAAAAATGTGGAGAATCTTATTGGTGGAGATATACATTTGGCACCCAAGGTGAGGCAGGCGCGTCAACTCGTGAAGACATTGCTAGACCAGGGTACATTGCAACCATTTCTCAAAGATTTGCGAGTGGTGAACCCAAACTACCAACATCTGATGCGGATTGATCCTCTCCCCACGACGATCGTGTTGTTCGACTCGCGCTTCGAAGGGTTTGATGTGACCTACAATGGGTGCAAAATTGTCAATGTGGGTAGTACAGTGAGCAACCAGAACGCACGGAAAATGAATTTCGTTGAGTATCTGCCGTACAACAAAAAGTTCAAGTTTGATAGTATTTACTTTTAGACCAGGACCCCTGGCGCCGAGATACATCCAGGGCCGCATCATATATATAACTATAGAACAGGAATAATCCAAAGGAATTGAAAATGACAACGCTAATAAACAACAGGACTAAAAAACACACGCCATCAGGAACAGAAAATCCTACAGGACGGACAGAATTAGTAAGATGGGCAAGCGTTGAAGGGAAGATGCGACCCAGACAAACCCAAATGGCGAGCGTTTCACCCGCCGCACTCCATAAACGACTAGATACTGCGCGCAACAAAACCTCTCACCCACCACTATGCTTAAACCGTTCAACCCAGACGTCCACGTCAAATATATACAAGATCTCGACTCCAAAATCGCCAAAGAATCTTACGAATACTGGCTTCTGGAACATCTTCGCATCAATGGTCTATACTGGGGCCTCACTGCTTTGGCAACTCTAGACCGGTTGGATGCGCTACCTAAAGAAGAGGTGATTTCGTTTGTGTTCCAGTGCTACGATAATGAAAAGGGTGGCTTTGCCGCATTTCCCGGCCACGATGCTCATGTGATCACAACACTTTCGGCCTTGCAAATTCTTACTCTCTATGATCGCTTGGACGCCCTCAGCGACGAAAAGAAGCACCAAATCATCAAGTTTGTGTTGGCGTTGCAACTCCCGGACGGTTCGTTTGCAGGCGATGAGTTCGGGGAGATCGACACACGGTTTGTGTTTGTGTCGCTTTACATTTTGACGCTATTGGGCCGCACTGACGACGATGTCATGCTGAGGGCGGCGTCGTTCATTCTCGCGTGCCAGAACTTCGACGGAGGCTTTGGCATGTATCCTGGAGCGGAGTCCCATGCGGCCCAGATGTACACATGCATTGGCGCGTTGGCCCTTTGTGACCGTCTAGATCAGGTGACGGCCCGTACTGCTACCTGGCTTAGCGAAAGACAGGTTTTGCCTTCGGGAGGATTCAACGGCCGGCCCGAAAAGTTGCCGGACGTGTGCTACAGTTGGTGGGTGCTCCTGTGCTTAGCGATGTTGAAAAAGGTGCACTGGGTCAGCTTTGACAAGTTGGAGGAGTTTATCTTGGATTGCCAGGACTTGCAGAAGGGCGGTTTCAGTGATCGTCCAGATAACCAGACCGACGTGTTCCACACTTGTTTTGCTATAGCAGCGTTGGCATTGGTGTGCCCGGAGAAATATAATCTCAAGCCAATTGACCCTATATTGTGCTTGCCCAAGGAAGTTGCTGACAGGGTGCACCGCTTCCGCCGGTGAAGGAAGTTACATATAAAAGCAAACCAAAATGGGGCCGTGTTACGTAGAACAGACGAGGGAAGTGTTAAGCTCGAATTTCAGCAAGCAGCTGCCGTAATAGATTCAAGATCAAGGTCCGATATCTTGATCCGACATATTAATCCCATAGATCCCATATCTAGACCCAATATATTGGCCCGACATATTGGCAGAATACATTGGCTTGATATATGCAAAAGATTGACTCAAAAGATTGACTCAAAACATTGAAAGCTGTTTCTGGCTCATCAATTTTTTTTTTGGGGGGTGGGGGGATTTAACTGAAGCTCATATAGTAAATACATGGCACTAATACAGAGTGCTGAGTGCACATATAATCAGCCCAGAAAAACAAGACAGGAGCAGTCTAACGGCAGAATTCACTTTCCATACCTGATTTTTTAATTTTCGCCCCAAGCCTATCAAACTCGACCACATGAAACTGGTTTCGAAACCTGGTCGGACAATTTGGAGCGCTTCGTGTTTCTTCCCCGTCCTACTCATACACCACTGTTGAAACCAACGCATGTATGCAATACCGTTATTTATATTCTGAGTTTGTGCTATCAACCATGGAAAGACAGTGAATATTCTAACTAATACCAGTCGACTGGACTTACTAATAGTCTTGGTTGAATCCTAGGGCTAGACCTATTTCAATATTAAATTGGTTGGCGCGGATTGAAACAATGATTAATAAGCATTTCGGAAAGCACAAGACACTATATATAGAGAATAATTTCTCAGTGATTGGTAAGTACTCAGAGAGAGAATAATAAACACTTTGAATAGTCTAGATAAGCAAATACAAGACTCAGTTAACTCAGTTATGGATAAATCGAATGGTCCTGCAAACACTATAGAATCTATTGCGAAACTTCAACAACCGCGATAGATTGAGAACCCGTGCATCCCTCTGAACCGTCTGGGTCAATTTCCCTACCACGTTTATAAGCCACACCACACCAGTTCACGAAAAATATGTCTAGCTTTTTTTCCGACAGCAAGACCCACCCCGCAAATCTCATATGTGAATTGTGCCGCTTGTTTTACAACAACGGCTGGGTCACTGGAACCGGCGGAGGTATCTCCATCAGAGATGTCAATGGTCCCAACCCCAACATCGTGTACATTGCGCCGTCGGGCATCCAGAAAGAGCGTCTCCAACCGAAAGAGATGTTTGTGGCCGAATTACCGGGAAAAATTCTCAGATCTCCGAACGACGACAACGACAGCCAGCCGCTTTCGCAAGATCTCGCAGCATCGTTCCGCTACAGCCCACTGGCATGCACCCCGCTATTTTTGAGCTGCTACAACCTCAGAGATGCGGGCGCCTGTATCCATACCCACTCCCAGAATGCTGTGATGGCCACATTATTGTTCGAAGACAAGGTGGAGTTCAGCATGAGCCATATTGAGCAGATCAAAGCGTTGCCGCAGTTGCAAGTGAACCCCGACTCAGGGAAGGTGGAGAAGGTGGGGTCGATGCAGTTCTTTGATACGATGGTGCTCCCTATCATCGACAACACCCCTCACGAGGCGGACTTAGCCGAAACCTTGCAGGAGGCTATTCAAAAGTACCCCGGAGCCACTGCGGTGTTGGTGCGTCGCCATGGAATTTACGTGTGGGGAGAAACGGTGTGGAAGGCCAAGGTGTACAATGAAGCTATAGATTATTTACTTGAGTTGGCGATCAAAATGCACCAGGCGGAGATTCCGTTGGTGAAAAAATAGGTGCGCCAATGAATATTGCCGAGCCGGTGATGCTCAGTAGTCTAGTAGTCCAGGAGCGTGTCTTTGTAGGCTCGATACAACCATCGAAGGCCATGTACAGCAGAAAGAAGCGTCCATTAACAGTTGAGTCGTATTATTTCTGAGGGCTGGTGTAGTCGACAATCGCCCGTGTTAATGATGCTGAATACCCATGTCAATGTCATACAAGGGTGTTGGTGGTGGCGCAAGTTCGTTTATGCCCCGTGGGCAACAGCCAACAGCCGAACTTTTCTTTTGAGTTGAATTATGTAACCACCGTGTTGGGCTCCTAGATGAAGCTAGAAACCCCAGCTATAGCGGGTTCTTCGTGCTCTTCAACTCTTCCCCATGAATGTTCATCCAATCCATCTCAACAGACGTATCAACCTCTCCCACACAGACAACATTGCCACCCCGTAGCAAATAAACACCTAGAGGTATCGTTTGGTTCTCTCCATCTGGATATATGAGTTGCTCGACCGTGTTGGAGATGATGATATTGGTCGAATGGTCGAAACTCTCCAATGTTCCTTCAAAAAGCCGACCGTCGGTAGTCACGACTCGAATACGATCTAGAATTGTTAGTAGGGTAAAATTGATGTCTCAAGAGAACTGTACATACATCCAAGATAGTCTTTAAGTGCAGCCATGGCGATGTAGTTCTTCCAAGGCAATGCTCGCACTGAAGTGGATCCAAGGTGGTGCCACACGTGACGAAAAACGTGACGAAGAACGTGACAAATAACGTGATAGAGAACGTGATATATAATGTCCGAACGTGACCTTCAACACGTGCTCGCGCATTCGTTGTCACGGCGTTCGTGCATTCGAAGAATAACGGGTTGCACCCGGCAACATTTAAGGAACCCGTTCGACTCGAAGATGAGGCGAAACTTACCTTCCATCTTGGCCACGCCGGCCGGCCACTCCAATTCAACTGGAATGTTGCAATTGATCGGCTTACTGAGCCAAGTTTCTACCGGTTTCTGTCATAGTGTGTATCGATAAGCGCTGCTCAGCCGGAATAGCATAGAGTCACACTTGATCCGAGTACGGCTCGTGACAAGTCGTTTCTGTTACCAGCCAAGCGCCTGCAGGAACAGAGGCATCTGATGCCGCAAAAAAAAAAAAAAAAAAAGAAATTCGCAATGCTACAACAAGGAAACCCATACATCCCCTTACTTTACCCAAACATGCCGAGAAGAATTACCTATTTGCGGCAGGAGAACGCGCGAATTTCATTGTTGCGCACTGCTTACTCGGCATCGGTTTCCTTGAAACCGTTGCATAGAAAACGGGCAACTGGCATTATCGCGAATGACTCAAAAAACTCCCAAATTGCCTATTAATGGGTGCGAAATCCGGCGCGGTCACACTCGCGACCATCGTCTCACTTAAAGAGATGAAAAAGTCTTCCCTCGTAGTACTCTTTTCTTGAATTCATCACAGGAACTTATCATTGCATTTGTGCATTACACATTATAGCACATTATGTCTGCAGTAACTACTAAGGAATCACTGGCCTCCACCTCCAGTAGGTCCGACGCTGAATCTAACTTGCAACAATCAAGATGGCAAAGCTTCAAGGACACCTTCAAGGCAGCTGAGGTTACTGAACAAGACCTCGCTGACTTGGACGCGGTGCAAAGAGCAAACGTCAACTCTGCGAATTCGCCGCTTTCCAAGCAATTGAAGAATAGACATTTGCAAATGATTGCCGTGGGTGGATCCATCGGAACTGGTCTTTTCGTGGGTTCCGGTTCGGCTTTGAACACTGGAGGCCCCGCGGGAATTGTCATTGCGTGGGTTGTTACTGCTACTGCTGTTTACGCTACCATGCAAGGTCTCGGTGAATTATGCACTGCCTACCCCATCAGCGGAGGCTTCAACTTATATGCCACTCGTTTTATTGAACCATCCATGGGTTTCGCCATTGGATGGAACTACTTCATGCAATTCTTCGTGTTGCTCCCCTTGGAATTGGTGGCGGCTTCTATCTCCATCAAGTACTGGAACAGCACATTGAACTCGGACATTTTCGTGGCCATCTTTTGGGTCACGGTTTTCATCATCACCATGTTGGGTGTCAGATGGTATGGTGAGGCCGAATTCTGTTTCTGCATCATTAAGGTTATCACCGTGATTGGGTTTATTATTCTCGGCATAGTCTTGATTTGCGGAGGTGGCCCATCGGGCGAGTTTGTTGGTGGAAAGTACTGGAGAAACCCGGGCCCATTTGCCAACGGTTTCAAAGGTGTGTGCTCCGTGTTCGTCACCGCGTCTTTCTCCTTTGGTGGTACTGAAATGATCGGCTTGGGTGCCGCTGAAGCCCGCGACCCTATCAGAGCGGTCCCAAAGGCCATCAAGCAGGTGTTCATCCGTATCTGTTTGTTCTATTTTGGTACTATTACCCTTGTGGCCACTTTGGTCGCATACAACGACAAGAGTCTTTTGGGTGCTTCTTCTGTCGATGCCACTGCCTCGCCTTTTGTTATTGCCATTGTCAACGGTGGTATCAAGGGTTTGCCTAGTGTGATCAATGCCGTGATTTTGATTGCGGTGTTGTCTGTCGGTAATGCTTCGGTCTATGCTTGTTCTCGCTCGCTTAATTCTCTTTCTGAACAAGGGATGGCTCCAAAGTGGACTGGTTACGTCGACCGTTTGGGTCGTCCATTGTTTGCTATTATCGTTACCAACGTCTTTGGTCTTTTCGCCTTCATTGCCTGTTCCAGCAAACAAGAGGATGCGTTCAACTGGCTTTTGGCTCTCAGTGGTCTTTCGTCTATTTTCACGTGGATGTCCATCAACTTCGCCCACATTAGATTCCGTGCCGCATGGAAGGCCCAAGGTAGATCTTTGGATGACTTGGCTTTTACCTCTGCCATCGGAGTGTGGGGTTCGTGGTACGCAATGTTTATCTATTCATTGGTGTTGATCGCCCAGTTTTGGATTGCGGTTTGGCCCATTGGCGATGCCCCTAATGCTTCTGCGTTCTTTCAGAGTTACTTGGGTGTTCCCGTTGTGTTGATAAGTTGGGTTGGTTACAAGATCTACGCCAAGAGTTGGAGAATCATGATCCCTGCCAAGGAGATCGACTTGGACACTGGCCGTCTTATCCCAGACATGGATCTCCTTAGACAGGAACAGGAAGAGGAAAGGGCCAGGTTTGCCGCAATGCCATGGTACAACAAGCTTCTTGCAATGTTGTGGTAAGATCATCTAAATACGTTTAGACATTTGTAAAATAGTTCTAGGGATGGACAATAAAGGTTAATACTAATAATGAAGGTAAAAGATTGTAGCCTACCGACGGTAGCCACGATAAATTCCATCAGATAGACCCTGTATCACACACAAAGTTTTAGCTTAATACTGAAATACATGCGTATAGAGCAAATAATTATATTAATGTACATGTATCGAGAAACGATAACCGATCTTTTTCTCCTCACATCCAGGTGGGAACAGAAGAAGCGGCGAATAATGAGCAACTTAACACAAGTAGTTGTAAACTCTCTTGTACATAGGTTGAGTCTTCATGAAGGCTCTCTCTTCGGCAAGTTCTTGCTTCAAGAGGTCCAAGTCCAATTCTCTTCTACCAGTGTCAATGTCAATGTCCTTGGCTCTGATGAACAACTTCCAGTTCTTCTTCCAGATCTTGTGACCAAGGTAAAAAGCGAGAATAACTGGGAACGACAAGTAACTTTCGAAGAAGGCCTCAGCGTTAGGCTTAGCACCCATTGGCCACACAGCCAACCAGAATTGAGCAATAAGGACCAAAACAACCAAGGTGACACCGAACCACGAGCCAATGACACCACATTGAGAGGTGAAAGCAAGTTCACTGGTGTCTCTACCTTGGTAGGCAAGGGCACGTCTAAATCTGATGTGGCACAAACAGATAGAGCCCCAGGTGAACAAGGCACTCAAACCAGAAATAGCCAACATCCAGTCGAATGCAACACCTTCCTTGTTAGAGGCAGTAATGAAACACATCAAACCAAACACCAATTGAACGACAATACCCCACAATGGTCTACCTCTCTTGTCAATGTAGCCGAAAAACTTTGGAGCTTGTCCGGCAGCGGCCAAAGCAGCCAAGGTTCTGGAAGTACCGAAGACAGACGAGTTACCGACAGACAAGACAGCCACCATGATAACAACATTCATGACAGATGGCAAACCACTGATACCAGCATTCTTGATGGCAATGACGAATGGAGAGTAACGAGCAGTACCGTCAGCGTTAGCCAAATCTGGGTCATTGTAAGGAACCAAGCAACCCACGATGATCAAAGACACAACGTAGAACAAACTGATTCTCCAGATCACTTGCTTGGTAGCCTTTGGCAAAGACTTTCTTGGGTTGGCGGTTTCAGCCGCAGCCAAACCAGCCAACTCGGTACCGGAAAAGGCAAAGGCAGCGGTAACAAACACGGAGCAAAGACCCTTGAAACCGTTGTTAAAAGCACCGGGGTTGTGCCAGTACTTACCACCAATGTAACCACCCTTTGGACCACCACCGCAAATCAAGACAATACCCAAAATGATGAAGCCAACCACGGCCAACACCTTAATGGCGGAAAAGACAAATTCGGCTTCACCGTAACCCTTGACACCGAAGAAGTTAATGGCAACAATGAGGGCGTAGAAAATAGCGACATAGGCAGCTGGATTCGTCTTGGAATCCCAGTAGGACACGGCAATAGCGGCCGCAACCAACTCCAACGGGAACACAACCAACCATTGCAAAGCGTAGTTCCAAGCCATGGCAAAACCCCAAGATTCATCAACAAATCTGGTGGTGTAAATAACGAAAGCACCGGAAACAGGGAAGGTAACAGCCAATTCACCCAAAGCGTGACACGTCGCGAAAATCATAATACCAATCAAGACATAAGCAATGATAACAGAAGCAGGGCCACCATTGTGCAACACCGAACCGGAACCAATAAACAAACCAGTACCAATGGCACCACCAATGGCAATCATCTGCAAGTGTCTGCTCTTCAAGGATCTAGTCAAGGGAGAGTTGGCGGTCATGATGGCGGCCTTCTCCACATCAGACAAGTTAGGGTCAATGCCCAAAGACTCCTCGTCGACTCTGCGGAAACCATCGACGAACGAGGCCCACTTGCCCATTGGCTCTTTGGTGTCTTGGGCGTCAAACGCATTGACGTAGACCATGCCATTCTTCTCGGTGGAAGAGGCCTGGTCTCTAGAAGTGACGTAATTCAACTCCTTCTCTGGCATTGTGAAGAGTACGAGAGGTGAGGCAGGTTATTCTATAATAGACCGAGAAACAAAAAGAAGCATCCGAAATTGGCGCCGCACCCGACAGTTTAAATACATTTCCTTCTGTGGTTTACGCCAGACAGGGAGAGCTTGGTCGCATGTGCATGCGCGACTGATAAGAAGCGCCCTCGTTGTTATCGACAGGATTTTAGCGCAGACGAAGATAGGGCCTGCACACACATAATTACGCAAGGCGTTTTCAACCACCAGGTAGTGGGGGGATCCAGATAAACGATAACCCAGTGTCTGCCACAGAATGGTCGTGCACAGTGTCCATCACCCACGGCTTTGGCACAGCCAGGGCGGAATTACCGGTGTTTTCCGCGCAGCGGGCCCAGCGCCACCAGCCTTGGCACAAACGGCAAACACAGCAAAAACAAAAATGCTCCACAGCGAAACCTCATGCTGGGCCGGTCCTACAGCGCCGTCGGTAAAGTGCCAAATTGGATCAGAACGCCGTGACAAACATATGCCTAGGCGCAGACTTGCAGCAACACCAATGTCATTTCTTATCATGTGCGGTCCTATGTGCGGCATGACGTCCAACCGCGGGGAAGCAGAGACAGACAATGAACTGCCGCTGGGATAGGGTTTACGATACGACGAGAGAAGATATTTGCGAACCAGCAACACACCGTCCGCTACAATGGAAGCAGTTGACGTCGTGGACTCTGGGGGCGTTTTTTTTTTTGAGCCTAGTTCAGGGCAAATATACGGCGAACACAGTAGGTGCAAATGTCTATTGTGGTGTTCCCCTATTATCTCCTTCACCTACCATTTGTGGCTGTCCGTTATCTGAGGGTAGTTGGGCAGAAGTATTTGATCGCCGCACGAGAGAATAAAATGCCCTTCAAACCGGCGTACATACAGGAAAACATCCCATTTCGTTCACCCCCGCGAGCATTATCGTTTCGCACAGTCCTGCCATGTAGAAATGCGCTTATCATACGTGGTATGCGCGCATCGGTTGAATCAGTTGGTGCCATAATGCCTTTCCTGCGGCATTATCTGTGTGTCTCTGACCGCATTGGCGAAGGTGTAATGCGTGTCACCGACGAGTATTTTGCCCGATAGCGATGAGACTGCTTGGAACACGGTAAAATGCCTTACGCTGCGCAGTAGATGCATTCTGCGTAACGTTTGCCGCACACCTCCATATCTGCTGATACCCTCTGCTATGCTTCGAATGCACTGCATATATGAGTTACGGTCGATGTCAGATTCCTTGGGTCCGTATTCATCATCAGACGCATATCACGTAGTATTTGTCGGTTCATTAATGGAATTTTCCGTTCGCCGCGTGGCTCCCGCGAAGGCCATTCCTGTACCGCGACTCCCCGATAAGTGTCACTTGTTTCAATGGTTTCTTTTTGGACTAGTGCGGGCTAGAGCCTCCACATGAGCGCACTGCTGAGCCGAATCTACATCCTAGATGCGAATCTACATCCTAGACGTGAATCTACATCCTAGACGTGAATCTACATCCTCGATCTGAAGCTACATCCGTCATGTCGATTCAACGTCTTTGATCTCGATTCAACATCTTTGTCTTGGCACCAGTTTCAACAATATAACCGTCGCACATGCCATTGTGTGGACGGTGACAGCGGCAGGTCATATCCACGCAAAAACGGCGAACGCATTAACTCCAAGTTTTGTCCAGTGACACATTTGGA
This sequence comes from Clavispora asparagi, assembly GCA_030573135.1. Classification (NCBI taxonomy): domain Eukaryota; kingdom Fungi; phylum Ascomycota; class Pichiomycetes; order Serinales; family Metschnikowiaceae; genus Clavispora; species Clavispora asparagi. Next base: position 20,786 of record JAJMCU010000078.1, read on the forward strand.
GTCAACTACAGAGATTTTTCAAACGACTTTAACATTTACAGAAATTATATGATGCAATAGAAAAGGGGCCCGTGCCTACTTCTTTTCCTTCTTTTCTTTCTTGTCTTTCTTCTCCTTCTTCTCCTTCTTCTCCTTCTTTTCCTTCTTCTCCTTCTTTTCCTTCTTCTCCTTCTTTTCCTTCTTCTCCTTCTTCTCCTTCTTCAGCTTCTTAGAAGACTTCTCGTCGTCGTCGTCTCTCTTTCTCTTCTTTGGGGCTTCCTCCTCCTCGTCAGACTCATCGTCAGAGTCTTCAACAGGAGCATCCGCAAGAGGAGCAGTGGCATCGGCATCGGCATTGTATGCTCTCGCCTCAGAAATGTCAACCTTCTTGGCGTCTCTCACGACCTTGGAGGTAGTTCTCAAGTCTCTACCTTCCAAAGCGCTCAATCTAGATTCAACCTTAGCTCTCACTTCCAAACCGAAGTCACCAGAGTCGTCTCTGTCCTCAGCCAAGGAGTCGTATCTCAAGGCGACGGCAGCCTTAGCGGCCAACACTCTGGCGATCTTACCCTTGTTCTTACCGGAAGCTTGACCCACCAAAGAGGCGTGGTACAACAAACCGTACTTAGGTGTGTCATGCTTGGTCTTCAAGGCTCTGAACAACGCCTTCTCAGCACCCAAGATTTGGATGGTGGACGCAGGGGCCTTGGCCAAAGAGGTCAAAGAACCGGCGTGAGCAATCAATCTAGCACCAACCAACTCACCCACAAGGGAAGTCAAGTTTGGAGCAATAGCCTTCATACGGGAAGACAAGTAGTTGGACAATTGCTCTCTGTAGGCGGCAAAGTCCACGATTTGCTCGGCAAGGGCCTTGATGTTGATCAAGTCAATGTCGGTGATCTCGGTACCCATGGAAACCTCGGCAGCGTTCTTGACTTGCTCCTCAATCTCCTCTGGCAAGATCAGACTGAAGTCAGTCTCAGCTGCGTTGGATCTGATGCCCATAGTCAAGATGATTCTGGCGTAGGCCACGGAGTCGGTTATAAGCTTAGCCAACTCGGGGAAGTGCCAGCCGTACCATTCCTTACATCTCATGGCGTATGTGTTCAATTCCTTGTCCAAGTCATCCAAAAGAGCAATGGCTTGCACAATCATAGTGTCAACCTTGTCGGCGCTGAACTTCAACTTGTGTCTGCCGATGGAATGAGCCAAACCAAGAGACATTTGCTTCAAGGTGGAGTCATCCAAACCAGGTAAGAGCTCAGGCAAGAACTCGCGGATGGATCTGTGCAAGTCCAACGAAGCGGCATCAGAAACTACAGAGTAGTTCAAGCCCAACTTGTTGATGGCATTACCCAACTTGGCCTCAGAGATAATCAAGGTGGCCTTCTTCTCGAGCTTAACATCTTCCAACAATTTCTTCAAGTTGTCAGAGACTCTGCCTTCAATGACAGCGTTAGCCTCCTCCAAAGCGTTGGCAGCGGACTGGAACTTTTCAAAACGGTGGATTTTGAATTGCTCGGCAACCTTTTCGGCAGAGTTCAAATCTTCGAGCAAGCTGGAAGACTTATGGATCTTCTTGTCAGCCGCCTTCAAAAGAGCGTAACCCGCAGCAGTTTCGGTCAACACGTAAGCCATTTTTGTGTGTGTGGGAACTGCGTGACTGGTAGTGGAACAGGTTGGGGATAGAAAAAAGTGTTTGACCGATGAGGTTGAGAAAAAACTTCCCCGACTGCAGGCGGTCTGCCCTTAGGTGCGAGAGGTACGGGTGCGTCCCTGCGATGGCTCCAGGGCCTGTGTCCTTGTACAGGACCAGCCCAACGTAATAGCGGTAGAGATGGTCTGAAAAACTACCGTTATATGGCGTATGATTTGTTGAGCGACAAAAACGACATCATGTTTGGGCGGTGGCGTAATGTGGTACAAGTCACGGTGGACCTTCTACCCTGCCTCACAATATGCAAACCACAATATCCTGTCTGTAGTTAGTAGGATGGGACCCATGACGGTGGAACCCGGTAATATTGGTGACACTGGATCATGTTGCTTCTCGTGTGGAAGTGAAAGATGGGGCCACTAGTACAAGGAGTTTTTTGAACTCGCCGATCGTTACAGCGAGTTATCGTAACTCTTATTCTTTTGCTTTCATTAGCCCCACCAGCTCCAGCCAATGTAGCAAAAGTCTTATCACCGGGGAATAAAATTCGGGCCCAGTAGTATTGTCACTGAAAACTACAAATGCAACCCTTTTCAGCCCCTCCCAAATGCTCACCAACGACGGACCTGCTGACGGCTGAAATCCATTTCTATCATCCTCATGTATACAGGAACACACGTAAAGGTGCAAAACACCACTTCAGATCACCCACGTCTCTGAGTGATCGGCGATAATGGAAAAACGACAGCGGACCTCCACTATATCCCCTTCCAAGGTTAGCAAAAAACCCAAACAACTATCCAAACACAAGAAAACCTCCTATTTCCTACCGCAGAATACATTGGCGTATAATCCTCATGTTGCGACCACGAACCCCCAAAAGAAGACTGCCAGTGGCGACAATCCATCATTTCATCACAATAGAGTTGCTCCGGATATCGAGGATGGCGTGCCATACTTAACACCAGATGCGACGGAACCAAACCCCTCTAGCCACGCCAAAGGGCAAGTGGTATCCACCAAATTATACGACCGTTCCATGGACCAACACAGTTCGGATGACAGTTTTGATGGCATCAGATGGCAGCCCACAACCAGCCCAAATAAGATCTCGCGTGCGATTCTCTCATCACCTTTAAGAAACGCTGATATGGCTAATAAGCCCTCCAGAAATATTCTCACCGCGGATACAGTGGTCAATGAGGTCACGGACTCGGTGCTTTATAAATACGGCTTGGGAATGCAAAATACCCTGTCACAAACACCCAAAGACACCGATATTGTGGCCAGAGCCAAGCAAACCATTGAAGTGTCCCCGACATTGACACGTTCCAAGTCATTTGACCCACGGTCATTGGAGTCCCCGTCTGTACCAGTTCCTTCGATTGTACACCAGGCATCGAATCTAAATTCATGGATGGACAAGTTTGCAGTGAATGAGGGGGGAAAAATGACCAAAGCTCCTCTGGAGCCACCAATGCCTGCGTCCACTGCAACTAATATCCATCACGGTGCCACAGAAAATGGCGGCGAATCTCTGGAAGAGGACCCATTTTCGGACGATGATACCTTTCTTGCTGGCTTGAAATTAAATCTGTTTGGCTCATCAGGAATACAACCTCTTGCAAAAAGTGAGAATATACTCGACACTGCATCCACAGACTCTTCCAGCGCCTCTCACCTTGAAGAAAAGCCAACCATTGCATCAACCCGTACTAATAATGGTCCATCATTACAGCTTCCACCATCCCAGTTAGCGATTAGTACGCCCCATCAAGATTCGGATCCATTTTCAGATGACCTTGACATCTCTGTTATCGAAAGAAATGCCTTTTCTACCCAACAGCCTCAATTACAGAAATCCCCTCGCAAGGAATTGGTACGCACTCCAAAGAAGGAGATGTCTCCTACGCCCGAGATTGAAACCACTGGCGTTAAATTGTCCTACTCTCGTCCCGACTTCGACAGATATCAAATTCAATCTATCTTGGAAAGCTCGTACCCATTCCAAAAGTTCAAGAGGAAACAATTAATATTGACAGTCATTGATAGGAAAGAAACTTTAACTAAAATAATAGTCCGTGGTGACTCAGCAGATCTTGGGTTTCGAGAGGGGGATATTATTCATGTTATTCTCACGAGCCCAGAAACTCCAAAATTAGTGGACAACTCCAATAATCTCATCATATGGAATCCAGATACTTTGATGACATCTACCTTGGTTTCTGACCAATTGTTCTGCCCTAGAAAGACAGTGATCAACAGACGGTTTTCCTTTCCTGGTGCCATAACAATTCCCTTGATTGTTGGAACCACGGTACACGAAATCTTTCAGGCCTGTTTTATTGCAGAGACATTCACATCGAAATTCATGGAAAGTCTTTTGAAATTAGAAACAGAGAGGCGAATTTTGGAAATTTATTCTATGGGGGATGTTTTGGAGGAGGTCAAGGATAAATGTAGAGGACATTTTGCATACATCGAGAAATGGTTCAAGGAATATTTCAAGCGCCCTCCAGTTAATATACCAACCAATCGTAATCAGCAGAATATCAAGTTCTCTGTTTCCGAAGTTCTTGATGTTGAAGAAAGTATCTGGTCGCCTATGTTTGGCATCAAGGGCATGGCTGATGTGACCTTAAAAGCGAATTTAGAGGGAGAATCTGCCACCGGCCAATTCTTACTTCCAATGGAAATTAAGACAAGTAAAGAGTATTTGAGCCATCATGCACAAGCAGCACTTTACTCTCTTCTTTTCAAAGATAGATACAATGCGAACATTTCATCTTTCCTAATGGTATACACTTCCGGAGAGGGTTCGACTAAGAAGCATGACATTTCTGTTCCCGATTTAAGGTCATTGATTAATTTGAGAAACCGCATCTCTCCGTACATCCAGCATGGTACAAGAGAGTTGCCGGATTTGATGAGACAGCAGAAGTGTGACAACTGTGCCATTCAAGAAAGTTGCATGACCATAAACTATATGACCGAGGACGGTACCCTGGAAAATAGTGGTTTAAATGATGGAGTATATGATCTTCTTACCGAACATTTGGTAAACAAACCAGAATATGCCGAATATATTAATCATTGGGATGCCTTATTAACAAGCGAAGAGGAATTTGTCTCTAAATTTAATAAAGATTTGTGGGTTATGACAGCCCATGAAAGAGAAGAACAACAGGGAAAGGCACTTTCGGGTATGATCATTGCAGAAAAATCTGAATTTGTCGATGGCTCGTCTGAATTCATATACACTTTTAAGAGAAACCATGGTATAAAGATGCGGCCTTTAGATGCGAGTCTGATTGCAAAATATGATCGAGTTTTGATAAGTGATGAACTGGGCCACTTCGCGCTAGCACAGGGATTTGTTAAACATGTTAACTTCGAGCATATCGTAATTATGACCCGCAGAAAACTTGTCCTGACTGAACTGAAAAATGACCGCTTCCACAGAGCAGCTGTTCTTCGGCAAAGTCAAGCACCAACGCAAAGAAAAGAAAATCTAGAAAATGTCGTTTTTAGAATCGACAAGGACGAAATATTCTACGGAATGGGAGTCGCAAGATTTAATATTCTTAACCTTTTTCTCAAAGACGGTGACAGCAAAAGAAGGCGACTTGTGGTGAATCTTGAACCTCCAAAATATGCGGAGAAGCCTATAATAGAAGCCCAAAATTCGGATGACCATTTTAACAGTGACCAGTTGAAAGCGTTTGATAAAGTTTTTCGGACGAAAGATTATTCTTTGATTTTAGGTATGCCAGGAACAGGAAAAACAACGGTGATAGCCCATATCATAAAGATGTTAGTGGAAAAGCGACAGACAGTTCTATTGTCGTCTTACACAAACTCCGCGGTTGATAATATTCTATTAAAAGTTAAAGAATTCGGTATTGACTTTCTTAGGCTAGGGAATCCATCTAGAATCCATAATGATATCCGCTCATACGTCCCCGGATCGGAAGAGAAGGCAGTCCTGACCTATGAAGATTACGTTCGAGTCTATAAAAAACCATACGTGGTAGCTTGCACATGCTTGGGCATGAGGGATTTGGCTTTTAACATCAGAGAAAGTTTTGATTATTGCATTGTTGACGAAGCATCTCAAGTTTCAATGCCTTTGAGTTTGGGGCCCATTTCCAGATGTGACAAGTTTGTATTGGTGGGAGATCATTATCAACTCCCTCCTTTAGTGGTCCACCCAAACGTCGACGTGAGGAAAAACCTTTCTCGCTCCCTATTTCAAATTCTTGCTGACGCACATCCCCAAAGTATTGTCGAATTGACATATCAGTATCGGATGTGCCAAGAAATCATGGTAATTTCGAATGCATTGGTATACAATAACCGTTTAAAATGCGGGTCCGAGACGGTTTCCAATCAATCACTTTTAATTCCGAATCCTGAAGCCATTATACCCTTTGTGGATGCTAGAAGTCACCAACTGGTTAGGTGGCTCGACAGGGTCTTTGATCCTAAGAACAAAGTGTTATTCTTGAATCATGATCCATTGAATGCTTATGAGCGTAAGGTGGGAGAAAACATCAGCAATATTGTGGAAGTTGAGTTGATACGCCAAATGGTTGAAGCTATGTGCGCGAGTGGAGTTGATGAATCTGAAATCGGTGTGATGACCCTTTATAGATCGCAGTTGAAGTTGTTGGTACAGTGCTTCAAGCACAGACCAAAATTAGAAATTTTGACCGCAGATAGATTTCAAGGCCGAGACAAGGAATGCATTTTTATTTCGTTTGTCCGTTCAAACAAAGAGAAAAGAGTTGGTGACCTTCTCAAGGATTGGAGAAGAGTCAATGTCGCGGTGACCAGGGCAAGATCCAAGCTTGTGGTTGTCGGATCGAAATCAACACTCGCAGAGGCCGATTCCATTAAAGACTTCGTTTTATTGGCTGAACAGAACAAGTGGCTATATGATTTGCCTTCATCCGCTTATCATGTTTATCAGTTCCGCAAAAGTGACACAAAGTTTTTTTCACAGGAGCTAAGGAAATCGCCTGGCAAGTTTGGCAGCAAGATTATCAGCAAGCATCCGGTGGTCAAGGACATACTCTCAGAAATGAAACGGTAACTACTTTCGTTTGAAATATGGGGTTCTGTATGTATATGTATATAATATTGTACTGTTTTGCTAAATAGCAAAGAACATCACATCAAAATTCGCACGTATGGCCGGTTCCCCGTTAATTTGACCATTGGCTCTATTTGCACCTCTGGCTGCCCCGACAAAATTCCTCAAAAACATGAAAAGAAAAAAGAAGACCGTGAACGCAAGCAACATGTAGTCAAAAATTTCAAAATCCTCTTCACCATCATATTGACCACCTCCATGATGAGCATCTGCTCTAGAAGGAGCATCTGTGTCCTCTTCGCTTGCCTGCGACTGACCAAGAGTTTTCAAAGTACTAAACCATCCACTTGAGTCATCAGGATCCTCCCGTCTATCTCTGCTCAACAATAGCTTTAGGCGAAGCCTCAAAAGTGCCAAACTGATAGGATAGCTATTGCCTTTTGTGCCACCTGAGAATCTATACTCTTGGTAGTATTTAACACTGAGGTCATAATAGCGCTTGGCCAAGTAGAAATCAACAGTGTTATTTGCCGAACCGAGACCATATTCGTACATGTATCCCAACTTATAGCATCCATGAGGAGATGCAGCCAGAGCAGCCTTGCCATAATAGGCAAAAGCTTTACCATAGTCAACACTGACATTAGCGTCGGGAATCCCCTCGGAGAAGATATTTCCAAGCAAAAGAGTTGCATCTGTTTCATCCAGAGCAGAAGCAAGCTCCAAATACCTCAAAGCTTCATTAATTCGAGAGGCCAGGAAAGTCTTTCGCCTCCATGAGAGCAATGGTTGGATCTGGTAGAGCAAGTAGGCGGCAGAAACCTGGGAGTTTTTTAAACCTTGTTCCGCAGCCATGGCATAACCTACCAACGCATTCTTGAAATTGCCGTATCTGAATTCCTCGAACGCATAGGACAAATGAGGTAGAAGAACATTTTCTGATTCATCAACGAACATCTTGTAGTAGAACAACAAATCCTCAGTGGAGTACTGCTCACCGAGAGAGTCAGCGAAGCCAGATTCGACCGCATCAGCCAAGTAGAACTTGGCTTCGTATTGTCCATTATTGGCCGCATGCATCAAGAATTCGTAGGAGCGTTTGGTGTATGTGGGGCTGAGGGGATCTTCACGCAACCCATTTAAATAGTCGGCGTATAGAAACGTAGCCCGGGTGCTGCCATTAGTCACGGCAATGCCCAAAGTGTTGATATAGCCTGGACTTGTAGAATTCGCGTAGACCGGGTCTAGCAGACGAAGGTACGCCATGTTCAACGCCACTTCGCCGCTGGCATACACATCAGCCGCAGAAGAGATCCACGCGTGCGCCCGGGACGGGTTTCTTTCGGTACCTCGTCCTTTGAGATACATCTTGCCCACGAGATTCATGCACCTGCTCCAAATGAACTGGTCGACTTGCAGCACCAAGGTATCGTCTCTGCCCGCCAAGTTCTGCTGGCCCAAGTACGCACACGTCAACGCACTGGAGAAGGCGTGGGTGAGGTTGCGGTCCGAGAAGTAGCTGCTGTGGTAATCTTTGATCGCATCATAGTAGTACTCGGTCATGGTGGAGTCATGCTTGTCCACGTCATTTTCTCGCAAACGGTCGCGGCTCGCCAAGTGGAGGTCCACCTCGGTGAAGACAGACGAGCCGGACTCACTTATCTGGGGACCAAAGAGCCCGCCGTTGAAGTCGGGAAGCCGGATGTCGTACGGCAAAAAGTCGAACGTCGGGTCCACGCCGGCGTCGTGCACCCGCAGCATCGCCACCCGGGCAACGTGCGAGTAGTACAACTGGGCCAACGCGAGGTTCTCGGGCCGCCCCACGCCGCGGAAGTTCTGGTACGCCAACACCAACATGGCATTGAGGTCGTTGTTGGCCGCGGCAAATTCGTAGTACACATTGGATCTGGTTTTGTCCACCTCCACCTCGCCGAACATGCCGGTGGAGTACATGAACCCAAGCATAAAGTAGGCGTGGCCATGGGGCGCACCGCGCACCGCGCGTTCGTAGTACGCCACCGCGCGGGTGTAGTTGACGGGAATGGAGAAATTGCCAAAGGTGTAGATGTCACCTAGCGCTACCGTGGCGTCCACCGATCCGGCGTCGGCTGCGGCGTGCAACTGCCGCACCACCTCGTGTGCGCCAGGCAAAACCGGAAGGGACTCGAAGTCTTCGTACTGATGTAGCGTTGCATTGTACTGCGGCACCTGGACCCCCTGATGTATGGTGTCCGCGGTGTACTTGGGCTGGCGGTGGTGGTACTTGCGAGGAAGTTGCAGTGCAAGCAACAGCGCGTGGTGGTACAACTCATGGGCGGAGGCGACGGTTGTTGCAACGAAACATAGCACACCCAAAAAGACGTGGAGTGCGTGCATCAGTTGTGGTCGGCACTGGGAGCCAGAACAGTGTAGGGTGGAGTTGGTGGGAGCCAGAGCCAAAGACGCGGGTGTGCAGGTTGATGGGCGTGAGGTTAGCGGTTGCGGCATGCGTGGGTCGGTACGAACGTCAGATCTGGGGGTGGTCACGTGCGGCACTGGCGCTCCGGATCGGCGTTTACGGGCGGGGCCAGGAACCGAAGGCATCCTCTGGTACGGCCATCCATACCACGGTGGCCTCGTCCCGGAGAAATTTTTTTCTCCGGCCCGGTTCGCGCCGGCACTTGACAAGTTGGAGTAATGGCCACCTAGCAGTTGCGGTGATACCCCAGCAAACGCTCGGCCTGCGGTTGCCTGCAGTGCGACCCCTTCCACATTTCCACCCGAGAGCGTTTGTGTGTGCCCATCGTGCTTTCCTCGAGACCCGAAACACTTCTGTCCTCGTGGCTCGCTCGTCTGTTTTGCATACCTAGCCTTGCTGCTGTTTTAGATTGTCGCTGACGGCTTCCCCACGCTTGGATCGTTTCCTGGTTTCCGTTTTCCGATCCGCAAATGCAACTTTGGGCCGACAACACCACGGACCCTGAGTCGGATGAGGGCGTGTTCCGGTCGTCGCCCATGACGTTGGTGCAGTTTTACGTCACCATCGAATTGGCGCGGGATCTTGTGTTTATCTTGGGCAAATTGGGCCTGGTCCACTTCCGAGACTTGAACTCTCGCCTCACGCCGTTCCAACGAACGTTTGTCAACGAATTGCGCAACATCGATGCCATTGACCTCAACCTCACGTTCCTTCATAGCATGATGGCCAAGTACGGCACAGTGCAAGGCGACCCCTACGCCGACTTCAGCCCCAAGAACGCCGAATTGCCCTCCAGTTCCGACATGGACAACATCAAGGACCAGATTGCCGAGATCCACGATAGAATCAAGCACCTTGACGACTCCTACACCGACTTAGAGCTCCGGCGCATGAAACATATAGAAAACCGCCACGTCATCAACTCGGTCCACAACTTCCACAAGTCGTCGTTGACCACAAGAACCCACGACGACGACGACGACGAGTTTCGCCATTTTGAGATTTCCGATGATGAAGAGGCGTTGCTACGTGAAGACAATGCGGGACGCAGCAGTCTTGACCCATCTGACACAACCACTGCTTCCGACATGTTCAACTCTCTTTCGGGAACGATTGCTCAGACCAAAGTGGGTGTGTTGCGTAAGGTTTTGTGGCGTACGTTGCGGGGTAACTTGTATTTCAACGATATCCCCATTGATGAGTTGCTTCCCGCGTCGACAGACCGCAAGTCTGACCTCGTTGCGAAAAGCGTATTCATCATCTATGTCCACGGCGATTACTTAAAGTCCCGTGTCCGCAAAATCGTTCAGTCTCTAGAAGGCGTGGTGTATGACAATGTCAACGGAAGTGCTAGAGATAGATTCGAAACTTTGAACGAGCTCAACCTAAGGATCACTGATCTTTCAAGTGTGGTTGAATCCACCAAAACCCACATCACCACCGAACTTCTCTTTCTCCAGGAAAAGTATTTTGACTGGCACCCCATAATCAAGCGGGAGAGCTTTATCTACGAGATATTAAACAGGTTTGATGAAGATAGTACCAGAAGGTGTCTTGTTGGAGAGGGATGGATTCCTAAATCCGAGTTTGACAATATTAGACGAACGCTCAAGCATTTGGTTCGTTCGAAAATGGGCCAGTCTCATTTGCTGACATCCACCAATACTATCAATTTGTCTAATGATACGTTATCCGCCCCGGACACCACTGGCGGTCTCCCGCCTAGAAATACTTTATTCGCAGTTGGAGACGATTTAGAATCGTTCGATCATGCCAGTGATAATGACGACGATGACAACTATGATTTCGTTGCGGTTGTTAACGAACTCTCAACAAATCGAACCCCACCTACATTTCACAGAACGAATAAATTCACTTCTGGATTCCAGGCCATCGTCGACACCTATGGTATTGCCACTTATCAGGAGGTCAATCCGGGATTGGCAACAATCATTACATTCCCGTTCATGTTTGCCATCATGTTTGGTGATTTAGGGCACGGTTTCATCGTGCTTTTGGTTGCGTTGTTTTTCATCAAAAATGAACGCTTGTATAATAGCCAAAGAAACAAGGACGAGATTTTAGAGATGGCATTTAATGGACGGTACATCGTCTTATTAATGGGAATATTCTCCATGTACACTGGTTTGATGTACAATGATATCTTTTCCAAATCCATGACGTTATTTAAATCGGGGTGGACCTGGACCTACCCGGATGGCTATGATTATGCCAAAGATGGTGCCATTAGTTTGACAGCTTCCAAGATTGAAGGTAAGACGTACCCATTTGGGTTAGATTGGGTTTGGCACGGCTCAGAGAACGGGTTACTTTTCACCAACTCGTACAAGATGAAGATGTCGATTTTAATGGGCTATGTTCATATGAATTATTCTTTGATGTTTAGTTTGGTTAATTATCGCTTTTTTAAATCGCGGGTCGATATCATCGGTAACTTCGTTCCCGGATTTTTATTCATGCAGAGTATTTTTGGCTACCTTGCGCTTACAATTGTTTACAAGTGGAGTGTGGATTGGCTTGGTACTCAGCGTCAACCTCCTGGCTTGCTTAATATGTTGATCAATATGTTCTTGTCCCCAGGAAGCATTGAAGACCAGTTATACCCAGGTCAGAAGTTTGTTCAACTTGGATTGGTTTTAGTCGCATTGGTGTGTGTTCCTTGGCTCTTGTTGTACAAGCCAATGGTATTGAGAAGGGAAAATAACCGTGCTGTTGAATTGGGCTACAAAGATATCAATTCTCACCTCGATCATGTTTTGCAATTACAAGAAGAAGAAGACGCTCTAGACAGAATTGCGACGACGAATGGTGAGTTTTTAGTGGATGACGAGATGGATCAATTGAACGGAACTTTCACTTTTCCCAATGATGTTGAACCTATGAACCACAATTCAGGAGGTCACGCGGATGAAGAATTTAACATGATGGATATAGTCATTCACCAGGTGATTCACACCATCGAATTCTGTCTCAACTGTGTCTCGCACACTGCTTCTTACTTGAGATTATGGGCATTATCTTTGGCACATGCTCAGTTATCGAGTGTGCTATGGACCATGACCATTCTGAATGCGTTTGGTACCACTGGAACAGTAGGTATAATCATGACTGTTGCATTGTTTGCCATGTGGTTTACCTTGACCGTGTGCATATTGGTGATGATGGAAGGAACCTCTGCCATGTTGCACTCATTGCGGTTGCACTGGGTTGAAGCAATGTCCAAATTTTTTGAAGGTGAGGGTTACGCATATGAACCTTTCACATTTGATGACATTGAGTTATAAAAGCCGATTCTTCGTTATTTGAATCTTCAATGAAAAAGTTCTTTATTTCTACTTGCAAGTGTAAGTCGTAGAAAAACATGGTTCTGGTAACAACAATAAAGATATTAAATTGTACCGATAGTATTAAAAAAAGTACTGTGTATCAATAAATAACAAAAAGGATATGCCCAACCGCGGGCCCATCAAATTTCAAATTAACCATCAATAATTTATCCCAAATACAAGCTGTGACCGCAAAAGCAGCTTGTAAAAAAATGCATGTGTCATCTATTCATTCAAAACCATTCCCTTTGATACAGCAATGTCTGTGAGCTCACTCCGAAGAGTATGCGATAAAAACTGTTCCTTGTTTTCATCATTCAACCAAATTCTTATCAATTTAATTAATGAATCCAAAACACTTGAAGAAACGGCATCAATGTCTGATGCAGATTCTTCTTCGTCGTCTCCTTTCTCATTCTCCTTGACCGCAAGGCATAAGACCTTGAACAAACACGTAAATGAAAGTAAAGACAAAGGAACTTTTGAATCTTTGAAACTCAAGAAGCGCAACTGCTCAAGAGGGTCGTGGTTGCCTTGCTTTTCAGAGTAATAGAAAAACGTAGACGACACCAACGCAATAAACTTTTCCTCGTTCATCAAGTTAGTAGAATATATTATTGACCGCTGATTCTTGATGTGAGTAAAATCTTCGAGCGACTCTTCTGCACGGGCAGTCGAATTAGATGTGTTTTCATCACCCAAGGTGGATTCATCATCGCTGATTTTTTCATCATCTGTCAATTCTTGGCCATTGTAAAACGCATTGATTTTTTGGACACCGTGAGAAATTTTCGACTTCACGAGAGTGAATAATTCAGGGGTAGATTCTGGGCTCACAACACATTTGAACAAGCAGAAATATTCGAACAAATCAGGAGAGATGGTACCGCGAGTCAAGAACTCGTCCATCTTATTAATGTCCTTTTTCACATCGGCAATGGAACTGTCCTTCCTTTCCACTTCGGAAACAAGACATTCCAAGTAACCTAAGTTAATTTCGTAGATTATCTCCAATATTCTCCAACTCAAGATGATGGAGTAAATATCAGTTTTGCTTTTCAAGAGAATGTCAACGTAATTGCCATTGTTGTCCCCATTGGTAATGTTCTTATTAATTGGTTGGCCAGATGAAAGATTCACGAGGCGAGCAATCATCGTTTCAGACTCAAATAAAGATAAACCATCCACGTCTTTGATGAGTTTACTGAGAGTCACCAAGTTTTTGTCCTCGCCCGAGTAGTCGAGGTTGGTCAATAAAGACGCCTTCCACTTAATGTTTCCCTTAATCACCTTGGAAAAAACGGGGAATTTTTGAACAATCATAACACCCAAAAGCACCTGCAAAAAGCAATTCTCAAAAGTAACCTCGCACGATGAAAGGCTGGCATAGTCTTTTAACATGTCGTAGTATGAAAACTCGCCTTGACCCAACAAACGTGCAATCACACGGTCGTTGGTACCAGCCAGAGGCAATGGCGACTGAATGCAGAGAGAGGAGAGCAACCATGAGACCCAGACATTTTGGGTTTGCGATTTCTTGTCCTTCTTACTGAAGAACAGGCTCACGGGTTTGGCCATCATCAACACACCCGAAAGCACGACCGCAGCTCTGACTACGGGCAAGACCTGTAACGTCAGCGCGGAAGGATTAGAGAGAAAGGTGGGGAAGAATGGCACTGCGGCCATGCCCCTAAAGTTTTCGCCGGATATGAGGGATCCACCCAAGACAGTGGCCATACCACCCAACAACAAGTTGGAGTCCATGCGCAATGGGTCATTAGGACGAGGTTGTGGAATATTATTTTGTATCTGGGGCTCAGAATAGCCCGCATAGTTGCCAGTATCAAACGATGGGGTTTGGCTAAAATCAAAGTCCAAGGTGGCTTCCGGTGCAAGCGGCTGTTGCTGGACGCGTCTGTGTATGAGTTGAGGACTGGGGTTGACACTGGTATCGCGCACAAGCGTCTGCAACTGAGAAATCTGTTGCATCATAAGATCGTTTTTGCGTTCCAAGTGCTTGATGTACTCGGTAGCCTTGGTCAACACGGATGCCTTGTTCAATTTGGACGCTGGAGCCAAGCCGTCCAAGTCCGTGACCCGCACATTGTCCTTGCCAACAGCAATTCTCAACGTGGGCACCGCGTCACGAAGCTCCATGATCTTGGAGTTGATATTGGTTCTATACTTCTTCTCAATCATGTTGTGCGACACCTTGGTCTTTTTGGCGGGTTTTTGGACCTTGTCCTTGGACGACACCTTCAGGCGAGGCGACAACACATCTGCAGCGTCGGAGCCAAAGTCCGAGCCGACGGTGATGTTGCGCGAGTACATGGAGGGCGAAAAGGGCAGCGTGGGCTCCTTTTTGGCGTGGTTTTCGGGTGTGGCGTGAGGCGAGCTGACCGAGGTATTCGGCGTGCCGTTTGGCGTGCCGGCATAGTGGGAGCCGGCCAGGTCGGAGCCGGACACCAGGCTGAACGACATCATGCGTTGGCCCGCGTCCTCAAAATCTACCGCGGGCGGAATAAAGTCGGCACGCGGCTCATCCATGAGGTCGGCCGTGAACGACGAGCCCGAGTTGATCAAACCCGACAGCACCGAGTCCATATCGGACACGAATAACAGGTCGGGGATTTCCAGCAGTTGGCCCAAGTCAAAGTCCCACTTTTGGGGCTTGTCGACAGAGGGGACGGTGGTCAGGAGCATCAGCAAGAAGTTGTTGGCATCGTCAAAGTCCAACACCTCATCTGTGTAATTGAATGTGGAAGCCATTGGGGAAATCCAGCAAGCAGCAGCGGCAGTGGGAGTTTTCTGGCGGGGATCCGGGAGAAGTGAGGAACCGGAACCGAATATGTGGGGCAGGCTATCTGTGCGAGACTCTGGCCAGGGCTAAAGACGTCGGCAGGGGGTTGGGGGAGCTAGGCAGTGTCCGATAACGAGACCGAGACAACGAATTCAGGTAAATTTCAAAGGGTTTCCTGGAGGGTGATGGAAGAGGTGGGTTTTTTTTTGTATATAGTCTAGGCAGAAAGTGGTCTGATTTTGCAGGTCATGGTGCGGGCCGCACGTGAACCGGGCCAGTACCTGATAATCGGTGCAGTCTCTGGGCCGCATATACGATGGAGCTCGCTAATCCCCGGCTTGTTACTGGGAGTATCCGCCCGAAACCGCAATTGGCGAACGGAGGTATGATTGCCCGAGCGTTTTTCATTTTTTTATTTTTTGTGTTCGCTAGCAATTATTTCCGCGTGTTTGGCTGGGGTTTGCGCTGCGTCGGCACTGATGTCACCGGAACCTTGGGCGCTGCAGACGGTTGGGTGTTCGCAGTGCCCTTATCCATAGTGTTTGCCGATACATCCACAAGTTCGGCGTTTTCCGATGGCCTTGGCGATGATGCGGCGGCGGCGCCTAGTGACGGCAGCTGCTGCCGATTGACTAAACGTCAGAATCATCTAAATGGGGGTTTACTTTGGGGTTACGCAACGGTTTGCACCCTGCGTTTATACGAAGGCTCACTGGGCCCAAAATAGGCCCATAGTGGACAATAGGTTATTCTGCAGGCGCACGGATGCTAGAATGACTGGGGCATTGTACCGAGTTTAATTATCTCGCCATAGGTGTAGGGTGGCTAATGGCAAAAGTCGGAGCAATCTGAATCTGGAGTTGGGGTCATCATCAGACACTGTGGCGACCGCACTGCGACTGCGAAAGTCTCTGACACCAAAATAGGAGTAAGAACATCAGTACCTGATCAGAACCAAATCAGCACCAAAAATCGGAACCAAAAGTCAAAACAAAAATCTGAAACCGCAAGCGAAACCAAACCCCGGGCAGGATGTATGACCGCCATTTTCGGTGAACCACGTTTTCCCGCCCGTGTACCGGGCCGGTAGTTCGACCAAGATGCCATAAAACCGCGTCAGATGCGCGGTTTGCCTGTTTCGGACCCTTCCACAGTAAGTGGCCCGCGCGCGACTAACGTGCAAGCTAAAGGCCACGCCCATCGTCCTGCAGGGTATGGGCACAAATCCCAGGACCATATCGCCCGATATCCCACACCACACCATTAGCCGCTAGTATGAGATCCAATTCGGCTAACGTGAGCAGCAGAATGTTGCGCTCACAGCGCTATATGACGCTTATCGTTTTCACTATTCTCATTGGTTTACTATTTATTGTGTCTTTCTCGGCCCACAAATACGTGGATAAAACTGCCCTAACCGAGTCAATCTCAGAATATGTGGACTCAGTTAAGGATTGGTCGAAGGGCAGTGTGGATTCTTCTGAAGATGAGGCATTCCTTGACGACGATGACAAGGACTTGTCTACCGCAAGTGCTCTGGATGACTCGTTCCCCTTTACTTTGCCAGGATTAAGACCCACGAACGAAAAGCCCGATGTGGAAAAGGAGATAGAGAAGGAAATTGAAGACGAGTCCGACGATGCTGGCGATTCTGGCGATTCTGACGATGCTAAAAAGGGCTCAGAAAATGGTTCCGAAAAGACTGCTGAAAAGACCGAGAAGACGGCGGACAAGGAACAGGAGTCTGCGAAGTCTTCCGAAAAAGAGGACGAGACGAAAGCTGTGAATGGAACCGAGCTTGAAAAACCCGGACAGAAATCAGAACAGGCTATCGACGCAGAGGCTGAGGAGAAGGCGGAAAAGGAGGCGGAAAAGGAACTTGAGATCGAAGCTGCTGTGAATTCCGGAAATTCATCTGATGTGAACGCTGAACAGAAATCAGAGCAGGCAATTGAAGACGAATCTGAGGAGAAGGTCGACAAAGATGCGGAGAAAGAACTTGATGATGAAGCCGAACTGAACGCTCAAAAAGATGCCAACCAAAAGGATGAAAAATCCGAACAAAAACCCGAACTGGATGCCGAAAAGGAGGCGAACAAGGAGCTCGAGAAGGAATTGGCGGACGAAATCGAGAAGGAACTTGAAGCGGGTGTTGAAAAGGACCTTGACAAAGCTGAAAAGAATGCGGAGGAAAAGAAGGCCAAAGACGTCACGGAAGACTCCAAAGCAGAAGAGCAGGAGTCTGAGGACAAAGTTCTCGATGACTAAAACTGAGCAGATTTAGGAGGTAAAATGCTTGGTTATTCCAAATCCCATGGATATCAGCGTCATGAAAAACACTCATAATGACAAAGATACTTTCATTAAGTAATTTTCAATTCATGATAGCTGTTCTCGGCTGATAAGATATTATGGTCATCTACATTCATTTCATCGTTAATGTTATATTCAAATTTACTATATTTGTAGGAACCTCACCAGTCTCCACTATAAATTTTTCCAGATCAACTTCTCCACATAATCACCCTTGGATTTTTCTCGGAGAAAGCCCATCAACTCCAATTCAAAGCAACTTTGGAGAAACCATGCATATACGAGTTTTTCCCATTGAATTTCACTGCTTTCCACGCTTTTTGCTATAGCATCAACTTTGGAACGCGTTTCCGTATCCAACTCCCCAACTGATGCGGCGATTTCTGTCAAAAGCTCTTTTTTTTGTAAGGACAGTTTAAATGCAAGAAAAAAGTCCCAAAGATTAATGTTTACTGGGGCGTCCTTGTACACCTGGTACAATTTACTGAGAACAGGGCCAGTTAATCTGTTGCTTTTGTTTGGTTGACCAATTTCCTCTAAGATCAATGGATTTCTTAAATATCGTTGCGGTTCATCCAAGCCTTTTTCGATTAACTCTCTCAGTTTTGGCCGAATAAGATTGATCATAAGGTTTTCATAATTTTCCTCAATAGCTGTGGAAAAACCAATGTTTTCAATTTCCGATATTCCTCCGTTAATTGTCAATATTTCATTGAATAAATTATCATTAATTTTCATGTTCACCTTTTTGTTTGAGTGAAGATATCTTGTGATTATCTCAATGGTGTCGCCGTTTTTGTCATCCTTAAGGTTCTTCCTAAGATTTACCACGTCTTCATCCACACATTCTCTAATGTTTTCTTTGATTTCTTCTCCGTGAATGAAGTCAACAATTTCCTTTAGTTCTTCGGTGCTGAATTGTTTCGCCTTCTTCAACATATCACTTAAGTAGACTGAGTTGATGAGCTGGTTATTGGTGATCAACTTGTAAATCTGAAATTTCCTCCTCGTAAATTTCCCCATACGGTGTACAATGTGAACACAGTTCATCACAGCATTTTGGTAGCTTTGAAATCGAGCTTTGGCGTCGTCTAAAAGCGCGTGTAGCACACTATCGTCTTGCAAATAATTAAGGATTTTTGCTCGGCTCGTATGAGCTTCATCAGATCCAGGCTTTAATTCACTTAATTTGTGCACTTGAAACTCAATGAATGTTTTAAAGGAGGGCAATTTTCGTATGGCTGCATAGTGGAATGGTTCAGGTTTAAACGTTGGATCCACAAGGGCCGAAAGCGGCAGCTGATAAAAATGAATCATGTACGAAAGTTTGAGCTCTGTTATCAAACTATCTATCGAATTGTTAGAGTTTTCAAATCTGTTCAAAACAATCAGTGAAAGCCGGTCGTCTAGCAAAAGCGGATTTTCTGGGGTAATCTCATTCTGTAGCAATATATCGTTGATCACTTGGAAGCCAATGTCTTTGTTTTCCTTTGCTTCAAGTTTGCATCCAGATATTAACGTTCTTAGGTAGCTGGTGATGTTGCTGGTGATCCAATCACTAACATTTTTCGAACTCAGACTCATAATTAGTTTGATCGGGGCTCGTGTTGCATAAACACTGAACAACTGAACCAATTGGTTCAAGACATCATTTGAAAACCCATTGGTGTCTTCAAAAATGATGATAATGCGAAAGTTTTCGCCATTTTTAGGGTTCTTCGTGTAATCTTTTATCCAATCTTCGACAATTTCAAAATCATAGGATATTCTTCCCCCGTCACCCTCGAAGTGCTCTTCTTGTTCAAGCTCGACGACATCATCATCGCCATTTTCACGTTTAACCAAATCCTTGGCATCATCTCGTTCGATATCTTCTTCTGCGAGGTACTCGGATTCTTCGTTCCGCCGACTTGGTCCTTCGAGTATCTGCTTAACCACTTCTCTCATCGCAGTCTTCACATTGAAGCAAACTTTCGAATTAAGCGTAACTATGCGGAAGTTCTGGGTCTGTGATGGTCTGGCCAGTAAATAGAAAGAGAAATCATCCAAAACCCGGAAATTGTTTGCTGTATTAGAGCTGAGCCCGAGAAATGCAACATTCAACTTTGGAGTAAGTGGGTCTTCAATGAACTGTAAGAGATGGGCAAATAATTCATTGTTTGCAGTGTTTAATATTCTCTGAATGGCATTCAACTGGTGGCTCCAAATATGCTCGTAGAGGTTGAATCGATGTAGGATGTGTTCGGGTCTCTCATCGAGAAGTTTACGAAACGGTGTATGGTTGGATTCTTCGAACTCCAACTTCAATGGCAAATCACTCGAGTATTTAGCCTTTTTTCTTGCTTTGGGTTCAATAAGATAATGAGTTTTCTGGGTATTTGGGTCCAATTCTGCACGTTTCATGGCGTAGCTTTAAGTGACTGAAGTTGCGGGCTCGAGATCTGGCACATCTTATGCCGGATATTTGGTTGCACCTGCCTCACGTGGGGAAAGCCAGATATGGGATCATAGTTTATCCACTCGAGAATACACATTATCTCTCCTGATTTTTTTTTTTTTTTTTTTGCCTGGTTTACCTTTAAGTTATTCAGCACCACCCTTTGTCCAGCCACCCACCCGTCACCTATACGATTCAATTGGTGGTTAGCTAATGTATTTTTGTGTCTGAGTTTTTCCCCGCTATCTGCTTAAAGTTCTCCCTTCGATCTAACTGCTTCAATTCATTTTAGTTCCTCAGCAAATGTCTTCTGCAAACCAATCTGAGGGATATTATACGTCCTCTCGAAGGAGAATACCCGGAAGTGCATCTCACGGTGACGCTTCTGCTAACATATCCCTGGAGGGTCTGTTTAAGAGCACACTCACCACTGACGATGGAGCACGAAGTAAGGACAATGCCCAAATCCATATCAGAAAAGAAATTCACAAGAAGAAAAAGAGGCCGCGGATAAACATTGCACCTTTAAATACCCCCCTCCGGAGACGTCTTCAAACATTGAGCGTCTTGTGGCATACGATCTCCATCCCGGTCTTCTTTTGCTTATTTCTCTATTGCATCTACCTCGGTTGGCTATCGTGGCTCTTTGTGGTCCTTCCCTATTTTGTGTGGATGTATGGCTTTGATTTGCATACTCCTACTAACGGCAAGGTTGTTTATCGTGTCAGAGACTGGATGCGTAACTTCATATTGTGGGAACAATTTGTGGAATACTTCCCCATCAAGGTTTATAAGACGTGTGATTTGCAACCCACATTCACTAATATCTTAGTGGAATCAGAAGATGTGCCGGATGACGAGGATGACTTGATTTCCGAAGATTCACGTACATTCATCGATGATATATTCAAGTTACTAGGACTTAAGAAAAGACTCAACGATACAGATCGCAGTTCTGCTGAGTTTTCTAACCATGAGAATGAAACCCTACTGAAAGAAGGTACCCCTCTAAGATATCGTCGCGTATCTACAGGGCCCCGTTATATCTTTGGGTACCATCCACACGGGGTGATATCAATGGGGGTCATGGGAATAGCTGCCACAAATGCTTTGAGGAATGAGCCTTACGAGCCTCCATTAAAATT
Organism: Clavispora asparagi; assembly: GCA_030573135.1. Lineage (NCBI taxonomy): Eukaryota > Fungi > Ascomycota > Pichiomycetes > Serinales > Metschnikowiaceae > Clavispora > Clavispora asparagi. The sequence continues at coordinate 42,017 of JAJMCU010000078.1, forward strand.
CTTGAAACCTTTGTTTCATGATCCGTCCAAGGGCGAACGGCTTTTCCCTGGAATAGGATACATCTTTCCCTTGACTTTGACATCGCAGTTCGCGGTGCCTTTCTTCCGTGATTACTTGTTAGGGTTAGGCTTGACAAGCTCCAGCGCAAAGAATATCCGAAGCATTATCAATAATGGTGATAACTCCGTTTGCATAGTCGTGGGTGGAGCACAAGAATCACTACTTAATCATATGGTAGGGGATACCCGAGTTGGTATAGGCTACAACGGTCACGCTGATTCAGATGATGAAGTAGCAGATACCGGAGAAAAAGTGAAGAAACTGATACGCCTAGTTCTTGCCAATAGAAAAGGATTTGTTAAGTTGGCCATCGAATTGGGAAACATCTGTCTCGTACCAACTTTTGCATTTGGAGAGGCAGATGTTTATAAGCTTGTTACACCTGCGCCAGGTTCGTGGGGTCACGCATTTCAGCATTGGATGAAACGCACATTTAAGTTTACTTTACCCTTTTTCAGCGCAAGAGGGATATTCTTGTATGATTTTGGTTTCTTACCCTACAGAACCCCAATCAACATCGTGGTTGGACGCCCTATATACGTTCCATCTGGCCTTCTTCTGGACCAACAGGAGATATGGAACAATCCGACGCGGAAGAGAGAATCTTCCTTTACCAATATTTTGAAACTCGGAAAGCCAAAAAAACCTCAAATCCGTCGACACATTCCCCAGGAGATTCTCGACCATTATCACCAGTTATATATGGACGAACTTAAGAGGATATTTGAAGACAACAAGGAGAAATTTGGGTATGGGGACGTTGAGTTGATTTTGGAGTGACAACAGGTTGAAGGAGCTACATTCGCCGAGAATAAAATGCACTATATTAACCTATACACAAGTAAACCCCACCGTAAGTATCGATTTAAAACTTATCGTCTTCGTCTTCATCTAAAAGCTTTCTTCTGAGCCAGCCTTCTTTCTTGTACTTTCGATACTGCTTAAGAAGGCCACGGTCTAACTTGCGTCTCCCTCCTGCCTTTTTGGTTTCAGTTTTAGCAGATGCTTTAATCGGAGCAGTAGTGGCAGGTTTTCTGTAGAATGAGTTGGTCTCGTTCAAGGACAGATTGAACTCTTTCATCTCCCGCAACTTCGACTCTAGTTGGACATCTTTCTCTTTTGCCCTCTCATCTTCTCCCTTCTCCCACTTCTTGAAGCCATCGAAGCTGGAATCGCCTCCAAACGGAACATGGCCAAATACCTTTCCCCTTGGGTACATATCCCAAAGGTAGTCATTATCGAATGTGTTCATGAGGGGGTTGGACACGAACATGCCAGTGATTGACTCTTTGAGCGGATGTTCTGGGGATCTCATCATGTTATTGTTGTCGTATTCGATCTTGAACTCGAGGATATTGTGGGCGGGTACGAATGAATGGCTGGGGGCGTCTTCTTGCTTCTGGGGAGTTTTTTTGGAACGGACAAACTGGGAAGGAACCTCAAAATTATAGGTGAACTGGTTGGAGGGGGTTATGTGGGGCCGTTCAGGGAGGTCCCTCATGTACACCTTGGCGTAAAATTTGTCAAGCGACATATCGGTAATTTCTTTGGGCGGCTTTGGGAGTTTGTCGAAGGGGATATAGTTCTTGTTCGCCTGGTTTGTTGTGAGTGCTTGCTCGCCGTGGTTTGTGCTGGGTTGGTCCGCAGGGGCACGGGTATTTCCGGATTTAGAGCCTGCTCTTTGTTTCATCACAGCGCTTAAGGACTTTTTGGGTGTGGACTCGTCGGTGGTGTCGTTTTCAGATTTCTTGGAGGACAGAAACCTAAGGGCCATAAGGGCATTTCTGCCTTTTATGGGCCTAAGATAAACCGATTTGGATAAGGGCCGAACGGATGCTAGGAACGACATGAGGTGTGGGGCTATATGGGTGAGGATTCAGTCACCGATTTTCTACCAGGTTCGGATATCACGTGTGCTCGGCTCTTGCGTGGCGACGATCGGTTTGGTTACGGTGCACTCTGGGCGGACAAAAGGAGAGTAGAGTTGGTTTGCGGGAGGGAAACATACCACGTGAAGAGGATGGTAGAAGGGTGGGTTTCAGTGGTGGAAGAAGAGGTACATTAAATAGAGAGAAATTCGTGATCGTAGCGAGGGGAAAAGTGGAGGGAAGTTGACCGTTTTCGCATTTTTCCTGGGCTTTGGCCAACATTGGAGAAAACAGCAGACAACCCACCTACAGTAAACTTACGGCGGACCGCCAACTCAACAACACATCACCCTCAGAACAATTCATCAAAGGAGACAGAGCAACAAACCAACCGCAAGCCCACATCTACCACGCCGCAGCGGCATCAGCCAGTGAGACGCGATAATGGGTGCAAATGCCCAATACCTCTACAACCTAACAATACAACAAATGCTACAGCGAAAATACACAACCGCCCACCACTCCCTCCACTGCCCCTTTTACCCTACACCTGGCTACCCCAGACCTTACCCCAGACCTGGCTGCCCCAGACCTGGCTACCCCCAGCCACCACACTGTGGCTCCCGCCCGACAACGTGGGCCCGCAGTAGTCGGGTGTACATACAAGACAGCGCCCGCCCACGGTTAAATTCAAGCTCCCCTACCGCTTCCGCCCACCAATGTCGCTCCACAGAGAAAAAGTTGAATTGGTCACGTTGCCCCACACCTACGACAAGCCCATCCCATTGGCGGTGATCGGCGGTACCGGACTCTACGACTTGCCCAACCTCAAGCCCGTGGCCCGGCTCACGGTTTCCACGCCTTGGGGGTTCCCGTCCGCCCCCATCACGGTGTCGGTGACGGAAAGCGGACATGCCATTGCGTTTCTCGCGAGACACGGCCCCCACCACGACTTGTTGCCGTCGGATGTGCCGGCGCGCGCCAACATCGCCGCGTTGAAGAAGCTCGGGGTCAGGGCCATCATTGCGTTTTCGGCGGTGGGGTCGTTGCAGCCGGAGATCAAGCCGCGGGACTTTGTGGTGCCGACGCAGATCATCGACCGCACCAAGGGCATCCGGCCCGCCACGTTTTTCGAGAAGGGGTTTGTGGCGCACGCGATGTTTGGCGAGCCGTTCGACTTGACTCTCAACAAGATCGTGGCGGACGCGATCCCGGCGGACGGGTTCTTGGAGGCGTTCGACTCCAAGGCCCTGCCGCGGTTGCACACCAAGGCCCACACCAACAACGGCGAGGACTTGACCGTGGTGTGCATGGAGGGCCCCCAGTTCAGCACCCGGGCCGAGTCCCGCATTTACCGGAGCTGGGGCGGGTCGGTGATCAACATGTCGGTGTTGCCGGAGGCGAAGTTGGCGAGGGAGGCGGAGATTGCGTACCAGATGATCTGCATGTCCACCGACTATGACTCGTGGAACGAGAGCGAGGACCCGGTCACGGTGGAGACGGTGGTGGGCAACTTGAAGGCCAACTCCGCCAACGCGCTCAAGGTGGCGGCCAAGTTGATCGAGGTGGTGTCGGACGACTTGTACAACGGCACCTCCGGCTTGGGCTCCGGCTTGGAAGGCTCCATGAAGTACGCCGTCAGCACCAGCCCCCACGGGGTCAAGAAGGAGTTGTTGGAGAAGATGCACTACTTGTTCCCCGGATACTGGCCGGTACAATAGGCGAACGATAACCGCGTGCGTCTGCACCGGAGCTAGTTCCGTTGCCTCTCTGTGTTATTGTCCAGACATGGGCCGCCCCGATACGGGCGGGCTGCTGTTGTGGGACCATTAGCTGATTTTTGCCCAATGCGATGTATTTTGCCCGTGAACCCCCCCATTGTACAACGTGGGGCGTAGCTCAAGTGTGTACATTGCAAGATTGCCGGCTGGGACTGGATGCACACTGCATCTTCCCCCAGACCATGTGCGGAGATGGAGGAGTACGAATAATAATGGGTCGTGGACGAGCCGCACTCCCATTTTTCACCCCACCGCTCTGCTGATCTCAGCGGGACCGGGGCGATTTTTTTACCGTTTCGTTCGTCTTTCCTTGTTTGCACCCCGGGCCCACGCCGGTGCCACCGCACCACGGACGCCCCGGTAGGACAATGGGGTGGCCCAGGATCTGGATCGGCCCACAATGGGCTCGCCAACTGCGGCATGTCCCAATGGGGCAGAATCATCGATAATGCGCAGGTGCTGTGGGGTAACCACCTTTCCTGCAGCAACCACGGAGGTCACTTGAACTCCGGTGGTTATTTGTTCCCCATGGACTCAATCTTGCACAATCTGCCGGCCTTGTCACTTGCTCACACCCCTTGTCGGGTTTGCATGGGGCCGGATGCTGTTAGGGTCCCGGGTCTCGTAGTGCTAGCGCCACGCATATAAAAGGTGTGGCATGCCCCCCCACCGTACCCACCCTTGTCTGTTGCTGCCTTCACCGACTCTCACCTTTCCCCTTACAACCGTTTCTTCTCGTGCCTGTCGAAACTCCACCGTGCTACAGTCTAGTGTTCTTGACCCCTCGCACGCTACCAACCTTATACACCCTCCTGCTTCCCGAACCCGCAACCCGCGACTGCATAGGGCCCGAGTGTGTCCCATTTGTCTCTGCTACTACCCAATCGGCTTTTCTACACCATGTCGTTAAGAACGCTTGGATTGAACTCCACCTTCAGCCGCATTTTTGCCAAGTCGGCCTACGCCACCAAGTCGGTGCAGACCGTCCTCAACTTCCGCAAACACCCGGAAGAGTCGTTGTCGAAGGTGATGACCCGATGCGACAAGGAAATGGGCGGCTTCTCCTCCGTGCACTTTGACATCGACCCCGAGTCCAACGCCGGCCACTTCAGCGGCTACTTGAACTTGGACTTACCCAAGGACAACCCCGAGATCACCCGCTCCGGTTACGCCATGTTCAGAACCAAGGACCAGAAGGAGTCGTGGTTGTCAGGCGACTCGTACTGGGACTGGTCGGAGTACAGCCTGTTGGTGTTGCGCGTCAAGGGCGACCGCAGAAAGTACTTGGTCAACCTCCAGGCCAACACCCCATTGGTGACGGACTTGTTCCAGCATAGATTGTTCTTGCATCATCCCGGTGAATGGGAAACAGTGGTGATTCCATTGAGCGACTTTGTCATGACCAACTGGGGCGTGATCCAGGACGGCAGCGAATTGAATAAGTCCGAGGTCAAGACGGTGGGCATCGGCTTGTTGGACAAGCAATACGGGCCCTACTCGTTGAAGATCGACTGGATCAAGGTGATGACAGGCTTGGAGGTGGAGAAAGTAGCGGAGAAGTCCAGAATCGACCGTGTGGCATTGGAGCAAAGAGAAGGTGCTACCGAGGACCACAACGACGTGGAAACCAACATGCCTACGGGAAACGGTGGCTCCGCCCTCAACACCCACAAATTTGAGGAGCCAAAAAGCACCGTGGTCTAAACCATTGCGATTCAAGCCACTGGGGTTGTGCGTGGCGTGAATTTCCACCGGCTCAAACTCTGGAATTCCAATTTTCTTATTTGCATCTCACGTCCGTGGTGCCAGCGTGGCGGTGCGATCGTGTTGAAACCCTTTTCAGGATTCCCTATTGCTGGGCAATGCGGGACCCTGTGAGGGGACAGGTGTACCCCAACCGTCAGAGAGCGTGACCCCTATATTCGGAGTCAGTAAGGATTACGTACTACATACATTCATGCAAGCTTGAATTACCCCTCCACAAGGGTGCAACGTCATGTAGGATGATCTGTGGTGGACTTCTCCCCTCCTTTCCGATAACGAGCTTCTCCTCATTCCTGCCCTAACGCAGCGCACGTGAATCGTCTCATGCGACATCCGGACTGCAGGTAATATAGTGCCATGTATAAAGCAGATGAAAAATTTCGCGGTGAAAATCTTTTTTTCTTTTCCTAACCCCAATACTGATTATTAAAAATGGCAAGAGGCCCGTATGTCTAACCTGATTTTCTCTCGAGAAAACAGATTGCACGACAAAACCAAAAGGAGTATGCCCGGGTTCGGGCAGAAACTATACAATACCGCAGTTCAGCTTGTCTGGACATAAGACGGTCTCCAGCCATTCTATGGCCCGGATGGGAGCCTTGTCAAATAATCGGTAATGTAAGAGGTGTTGATTGGACGGACCTGGTGTTCGGAACCATGGGTTTTGCAGCGCTTAGGTGAAGTTCTGCCGGATTGATGTCCGTGCTGGTTATCTGCACCGTCATGCTGGTCATGTCGAGCATGGTTTGGTTCCAATCATACACCTCTTGCTGCCGATGCATCTGTTCTCGTAAAAAAGACAACATTATACTAACCGGTTTCAGAAAGAAGCACCTTAAGAGATTGGCAGCCCCATCCCACTGGATGTTGGACAAATTGTCCGGCACCTACGCCCCAAGACCCTCTGCTGGTCCTCACAAGTTGAGAGAGTCTTTGCCTTTGATCGTTTTCTTGAGAAACAGATTGAAGTACGCGTTGAACGGTAGAGAGGTCAAGGCTATCTTGATGCAAGAACACGTCAAGGTTGACGGTAAGGTCAGAACTGACTCCACCTACCCTGCTGGTTTCATGGACGTCATCACCT
>JAJMCU010000079.1:0-47886 GCA_030573135.1 Clavispora asparagi
TTTTTTTTTTTTTTTTTTTTTTTTTTTTTAGGATCTATACATATGGTTCACTTACTACAGCCCTGTACATCCGCCATCCAGTCACCCCGGAGAAACTCGGTGGTGGATATACGCCGCTCGGCATCAACGTCGAGAAGCTTGTAGATGAAGTACTTGCGGAGAGCAAAGTCGTCGTCGTTGTACATGTCTCTTTCGTCGGCGGTGGTTGCGTCAAACAAGGTTTCGATCGGCACAAACGTGCCGAGGCGGCGGATGGTCCACTCTTTGGTGGCGTCGCTGTAGTCTGCCACCATCCGGTTGGCGTAGTACTCGGCGAAAATTGCGTCTTTGAACGTACTCTTCTTTCCCTTGGGTGCAGTGGATTCCCACAAAAACGTCGAGGGGTATGTCTGTTGCACACTCTCATCATGCACCGCATCGTGAACCTTGAGCAGGCAGTAGTCACCGTAACGGCCCCGGAAATACGATTGGCGAAGATTAAAGAGGGACAAGATCACCACCCCGAGTCCCCAACTGTCCTTCTTCGGAAGAGAAACACCGATTTTGGAAAGAACGTGTTCCTCCGGGGCCATATACGGCTCAGACCCTATGGGGCCGTCCTTTGACCGCCACTTTTGCTCAGTCGTGTCCCATTTGGTGCGGAACACATTGGACTTACCAAAGTCCGAGAGCTTGAGTGTGATGGCCGCGCGACTACCAGGCTGCATTTGCGTATCGCCGTAGGCAATAAGCACATTCTCGAGCTTCACATCGCAGTGAGCCACGCCGTGATGATGCATGTACTGTAGTCCGGTCGCAATTTGCTTCCCCATACAGTCAATCTCTTCGATGCTCAAGTACTCCTTTGATGCCACACATCGTTGGCAGTACGAGAGTAAATCGCCGCCGCCAGTATACTCCATCACTTGGCTCACTTTCATGCCCGCCCGCAGTAGACGCGCAGCCGCGTCGGGTGACGCATCCTGGGGCGGAAGTGTCACAAGCATATCAAGAGTACGGACGAGATGCGGCGAATTAAATGTCAGCAGCAACACAAATTCCGACACCACACGGTCAATAAAGTGGTCGCGCAGCTCGGTGCTCTTCCCGTCCGGCCGCTGCTGCAACTCTTTGACTGCGTAAACCGTGCGTTTGGCAGTCACAGCGCCATCGGCAGCAGCAGCATTTTTCCTCGCGCAGTTGGCGGGACCCGCCATGCGGATTACGCCGTAGGCGCCGCGGCCCACCACCTCCGACAAAATACCGTATTTATCGAGAAGCGTGGCATGGCCCTCTAGGGCAGCATACTGCAAACCCGGATTGCGATCCAATTCATGGAGCTGCACGAGTCGCGCACGAAGCGTGTCTATTAGTTCCACTTGACGCTCGCCAATGGCGGCGTGTGTCAGGCGCACATCTGTCCCGAGGCGCGGGATTTGCGCGCCTGGCCGCAACAATGACACCGTGCGCCGCGGCACATCTTCCTCGCTGCCGGTGCGGGCAGGGCGCAGAATGCCACAGAGGCCCATAAGCGCTGATAGTTGTGACGTAGGAACCGCCCGCGGCTGGACCACATGGTCGTGCGCCTCATATTCGTATTCGGAGCCTGAATCAGAATAAGAGTCGCCCGTGGCGTCGGACTGGGCCAACGAGCAGACGGAAGATTGTGGCGTTAGGCAGGATGAATCGGAAGACCGTCTCGTGGGTTTTGTGCGCGAGGGTCGTAGCGGGACCTCAAGGCCAGTGGATGGGTGGTTTGTCAGCCGGGATGCGGATTTGCTTGTGTCGCGGTCTGTTGATGTCGGTAGTAGCAGCAGCGCCGGGGAAACCACCACAATAGGCGATTCTTGGCGCATGGGAAGTGAACTCAGCGGGTATTTACGATTGTTGGGGTGATGGGGGGAATGCACGGGGTCGGAGGCACCATTAGAAGTGGAAGTGGATATGGGGAGCACTCCCGGGGGTTCCGACACTGTTTTCTTGCGGGAAAAGAGACCCATCAGTGATGGCCCCGAGTTAGACAGATGGAGGGCTATTTGTAAGCCAAATTTACTAAGTGGGGTGCGCACCGTTGGTGGTGTGCCGTCCACGCAGGATCACGCTGCTGTATGCTGCTGATGCTTAAACCCAGGTTTGGGCCTCCGCATATGAACGGATGCGTGCGATACACCCAAACGGAAACCATTGCGCCTCTATCCACATACAAGTGGCGGGACCTATACGGCGCGGGATTTTTGCGGACGCTACGGTTGCGACTATTCTGGGGTAAGCCCGCATTGTTCGCTTTTTCGAGACCGCATTCCGCAGACGAGTAGTTATTGTCCATGTCACGTTGTAGTCAAGAACACTGGACTTGTCGTCGTCACCGGTACCGCAGCATTAATCGAAACCGATACCCGGGAGATTGAGGCAAATACACACGCCAACACCCTTTTGGGAGTTCTGGACATAAACAGGAGTGCTGCCGGTTGGGACACCCCAGGATGCGACTACCAGAAAATAACTCTGGCCTCACGAAAGCGGGGACCGCGTCTATTTTTGGTGCCACCACGGTGCGGACGCTGTCAAACCTGGGGCGCCATATGCGCAACACCGCGAATATTTGCGCCAACCTGTTCTCCCGCAGCCCACCGCACCGTATGCGGCGCGGTGCACCCCCCGGGGTGGAAAAGCGCAAATATTTGGCGCCTACGGGCCACCGCACCGCGCGTAGGCGGGAACGCACCCGCACACGCGGCGACTCCACCTGCACCCAAACAGTGGACGACGACCGTGCTTTGGTTTGTGCAGGTGAAGATCCAAAAGCCACGCTCCTTTCTCCTTCAGATCCGCTTTCACCAGTTCTCCGTCCAAGCCCGCCATGTCGTCGATCTACACGTCGGACTTGAAAAACCATAGAAGAGCGCCTCCGCCCCCCGGACTGCGCGAAAGTCCGGCCGCACCTATCCATTCCCCCGCCCGCAAGCACAGCGGATGGGTCTTTGTCAAAGATGACGGAATCTTCACACTGTTTCGGTGGAACAAGCGGTACATGGCGTTTTCGGACCGCCTGCTCAGTTTCTACAAGCAGGAGCCCGAGGACCCGGCGCGGGATATGGACTTGCTGTACCCGCTCAGCTTGGTCAGTGCCATAAACTTGAAACAAAACCTGGGCCCGTCTAAAGGTGCGCAGACATTGGAACTTGTGTTCAAGAGCGGATCGAAGCCGTTGTTGGTGGCGGTCAAATCCAGTACCGAGTACTTGGATTGGCTTGACACCTTCACCACAAAATGCCCGTTGGCCACCATTGGCCTGGGCGGCACAGTGGCGGTGGGAAACACCGGGGTGTCTAGTCCCATCAACTTCACGCATAAAGTGCACGTTGGGTTTGACCCGGCCAGCGGAAGCTTCACCGGCCTTCCAGACGCATGGAAGAGCATGCTTCAGCACTCCAAGATCACCAACGAGGACTGGAAAAAGGATCCTGTGGCGGTGATCGAGGTTTTGGAGTTTTACTCCGACATCAACAATTCCGCTGCCGGAACCCCGGTCGCCTCGCCCGCGCTTTACCAGGGCTCGCCTCAATTGATGAATTTGCAAGATTGGACCAAGCATCCGCTGCCCAAGCCGCCAATTGATGCCGACACCAAGGTCCGTTCCGCCCCCAAGCCTCCCATGCCGTTCCACCAATCCCAGAAGCCGACGTCGTCTCCATTGGGAAACATTCTTCAGCACAATAATGATCTCATTCCCGTGCGTCGTGCTCCTCCACCTCCGGGACGCGCTGACGGGAACGGAACGCACCCGCCACCGCAGTCACAGCGCCTGTACTCGGGTGCGTCCGAGCTGCTGCTACTGCTGTCCCTGTCTCTGCTGCTGCTCCAACATCACCTGGCTCTGCACCAAATGCAGCCACTGCATCGCCTGCAGCAACCCCCCTTGCGCCTGCATCACCGCCAACCATCCAACTCGGCCCCCAAATCCACTCCTCCCTCGCTTCCTAATGTGCATCCGAACGTGAAGATCGCACCAGCAGCAACAAAGGAATTCCTCCCAAAACAGGAGGAAAAGTCGTACACGGTACCTGACCTCAAGCCGCTCAAATTGAAACCAGTGGCACAAAATACCACCAAACCGGTTGCCCCTAACGGAACGGCAAAACTCGCAACGGGACCCGCGCCAAATAAAACTGCCAAGCAACTAAAGAAAGAGCGGGAAGCATTGAGCAACCGCCAGGTACTTGCCAAGTTGAGAACTGTGGTGAACAACAACGACCCATCTTCACTTTTCCGCATTATTCTGAAAGCAGGCCAGGGTGCATCGGGCGAAGTTTACCTTGCGGAATCGCTCATTCCTGGTGACAAGGGCAAAAAGGTTGCAATTAAACAAATGGACTTACAGGCACAGCCGAGCAAGGAACTCATCATCAACGAAATCTTGGTGATGAAGGACTCGCAACACGATAACATTGTCAACTTTTTGGACTCATATTTGCGGGGAAACAATGATCTACTTGTTATCATGGAGTACATGGAGGGTGGATCGTTGACAGAAGTGATAGAGAACAACGAGTGCAAGTTGAATGAGCGCCAGATCGCTACCATCTGCCACGAAACGCTAAAGGGTCTCCAATTTTTGCATAAGAAACACATCATCCATCGTGACATCAAGTCCGACAATGTGTTGCTCGATGCCAAGGGAAATGTGAAGATCACCGATTTTGGTTTCTGCGCCAAATTGACTGATCAACGCTCAAAGAGAGCAACAATGGTGGGCACACCTTACTGGATGGCTCCGGAAGTCGTCAAGCAGAAGGAATATGACGAAAAGGTCGATGTGTGGTCTTTGGGAATCATGACCATTGAGATGATCGAAGGTGAACCTCCATATTTGAATGAAGAGCCTTTGAAGGCCCTCTACCTTATTGCAACGAACGGTACTCCGAAGTTGAAGAAACCGGAAATTCTCAGCAACTCCATGAAGAAGTTTTTGTCCATCTGCCTCTGTGTGGATGTGCGTTACCGTGCCTCGACCGACGAGTTGTTGGAACACCCATTCATCCGGTATAAGAGCAGCAAGATCGAAGAGTTGGCTCCTCTTTTGGAATGGAAAAAACAAGCGCAGGCATAGCCACACTGCATAATCATTTTGTGCCGTTGTGCACTGGACGTAGGCTTACTCCGCAGGACACCCGGAGTTTCTTGAAGAGATTTACATCTACATATGCATATAGGAAAATATCTAAAGACTTTGGACATAATATTTTATAATTTGTATGTGAGGGTAGCCAGTGCCGGTGATCAATATGGATTAATGTTGGGATAAATATTCGTGAGCTGTTGTCACTATTAGAGTTGACAATTAATGTTTGAATCTACCGTTGCACAATGGCATCAATAGTACTCCTTAGATTCCCGGTCTGGATGCTGTTCACTAGGGAAGTACTCCGCGGGCTGTTGTTGCTGTACACCCCACGGGTACAATGAAGGACCATGGATGAATTGAGGATGTTGCATATTTGACGATGTAGCCCCATTCATGGACATCGAAGATGCATCAGTGTTGTTGTGGGAAACTGAGTATGGGGAACCATGCTGATCTTCCATATTATTTTGTGCAAATATTTGCTGCATGTGCGGATGCATATCCGCTATCATGGTAGCAGGTACTTGCAGATGCATTGGGTACGTCACCGGTAGCGGTAGCCCAACTCCCTGTTGGGGAATTTGCAATTTATATGCTTCTTGAGGTGGTTGTACTTGCATCGGATGTGCTTGATGTATTTGCTGGAAGAGCTGGGGCGGTGGATACTCGAACGGCGGCTGCAGTTGCAGTGGCGGACTGTTCACGTTATGCGGACCAGTTCCAGCACCAGGCTGCAAATAGTGCATGTTTTGAGATGCGTCTTGAAGTGTCCAGTTTAAGTTTTCCAGACCCAGGCGGAGCATGTGGATGCCGCCATGGTCTACTGGATCAGATCCGGTCGAGTCCATGCGAGTTCCACCCATCGCAACTACCAGCATGTCCAGAAGCTGGTAGCTTGCGTCTAAGAAATAAAGAGATTCGTCTCCTACCGGTAATTTTCCCCCAAGCGTCAGAGACGCCACTGAGTCAGTAAGTTCCCGCAGAATGTTCGGTTGATTGAGTCCACCTTGAGATGGTCGTATTAGATTGCCGGAGAGAACATCGTGGGCAGAAAAATACGAGATCAAGTGGATGGTTTGGGCCTTCGAATGAGGTCCCTGAATAGAAACCGAAAGAGTTTTCTTAATGAGAGTATGGTCTTCATTCGGTGTGTTTCTGTGACGCAAAAATGATTTCAGTCCGGGAGTATCATTGGGTAGATGCATCGATAACGTTCGGCTATTCTTGCGCTTGTAGGTTTTCTCGCGCACAGTTGTCGTATCCAATTGTCGATAGACCAAAAACCTGCCGAGTATACGGGATGCAGACCACGGAACGCCGTCGGTCCACCGCTTTATTCCCGAGCTCTCTTCTAGGAAAACAAAAACGTGTCCCAGACGAATGAGCTCGTGACGTTCCTTGTGTTGCGGACGTCGGGAGACGGTAGGGAGCTTTTTATCGAGAATCGCTTGTATAACCATCAAAGCATCCTTCGTGGAGCCAATAAAACCAACGAACGAGGGATGGAGAGTTGACATTGTCTAGTACGGTAAATTCCTGAGTATCTCAGTAGGATTTTTTCAAGTAAGAAGGATAGTGAACGCGAATAAAATTGGGGGTTGGGTTGGATATCCACCACAGAATTTCTAAGAAAGAAATGTTTTCGCGAGCCACAAATGAGTTTGGTTAGTAAAACAAGCTCTAATCAATCGAGGTGGACAATAAAGAGAGAGTGGGTGTAGATTCTTGAAAAGTCAAAATGTTTTCGGCAGATTTTAGGTAAAGACCAGCAGGAAGAAATTGCCACCGTTAAACTGGAAAGAATTGGAGTTTTTGGAACGGAGTGGATGTGGGATTCAGAATATTAGATGAAGTTTTAGGCTGGTTCTATGAAGATTTTCTGCCCCTGATATTACCGAGATTTTGGGATGTGAAGAAGAAGTAATACTGGAAACAGCTTGGAATAAGCAAGACAAGCTCAAAGGTCCCCGCAGTCAACTTCTAATGCACAAGCTCGATAAGGAAACTATAACGACGACTCCAGGCCGAAAGGTTGCAGTATGTTGCAGACGGATAATCACGTTATACCACACGTAAGTCGTTAAAACTGCAAAACAATCGGAAACAAAGAAGAAAAGGGCCCGTGGGTCAAAATTTATTTATCCTGGTCAGGAGAATACTTCATGGGATTGATATGTGATGACAAGCTGCCGAATAAATTTCGTCCACAACATGCAAACTGCACACCGGCCTAAGCGCAGTCCACTTAACTGCTGGTTCCTGGTACGGAGAATACTTCGCTGCTTTTCCCTGACAGTCTGCAGAAACTGCATCTGACGCACAGCGGGCAACATGTGATTTCCCTCTCTTGTCAGCAAAATGTATCGTAACATGTGCTTAGTTTGCTCTGAAGAAAAGAACATTCAATCTCATTGTTCCCAAGCAAGATGCGTCAGGAAATCTATCATGTGTATCGTACGTTATTGTTCGGTGGGCGGTGCTAATGCAGCTGTTCACATTATCCGGGAATATTCCGGCGTAGAGGAATTAGCGACCTTCGGTGAGAAACAGCGCGGATAAAACTACCTTCCGAATTTTTTTTACCATTTCGTTTCGTCGTTTGCTGCAGTGGGCCAAAAACCGGGGTACATAACCCATCTACTAGGTGAGATTCACCATTTAGACGTTGAGAGAGTGGGGGGTAGAAGGATGTTTGTCTTCTCCTCGCAATAATGACTGCATCAGCGCGCCTAAAAGGCGATAATTATATGTACGACAAGTAGTTTGAAGTTGCACGGAGAGCACCATCCCACCTACTTTTTTGGGGGAGCTAAACCAGAAAAAAAGTTATTCGTCTCGCTGCTGATTGCCTTTCGTGGCAGCTCAAATGGAAAAACCGGCACTTAACTTCAACGATGATAAGGGAATAGAGAAGCTACAGAAAATAATATAATCCGTTGTTGCATTGGAATGCCGCAGCGCCCGGAAAAGTGTTTCAGTAATGCAGGAGATTCTTGCATAAGGGGTCATATGCAGAATACATAAACCCGCTGAGGGGTCACAAGCGTCCACATTGGTAGGCTCAAAATTCGTCGACGCACCAGATGCTAAGCCAATAAGACAACCGTAACCTGGAGTATATTTTTCTCTCCCGGATAAGAATCTACTAAGGCAATTCTTAATCGTGAGAAAGTGAAATTCGGAACAAAAATACTAAATCTCAAACCTTAGTGCAGCGAGGAGATAAGATCATCCGTCTTTCTCCAACTATACTCCTTGAGAACTTCAAGGGGTACTGAGCATACCCCGTATATTTGTTACCGATGTTTACGAGGAATATATGACACAAAAAAAGAATAGTACTATAAACAGGCCCCGTGGTTTAAATATACGAACCTAAAACGACAAAAGCACCACAGTCTAATATGTGGAAAAACCAAGCGGCAATCGTTGGTTTGTCACCTTCCTGGCATGCGTAGAGACGAATAAGCACTGATAGGATCGCGGAACATCTTGCTTGTTGCATGCGGGAGGGAAATTTTTGAGAATTACACCACAAAATATTGCAGGGTGGCTGATAGCACCGGAAAAATGCCCGCCGAGGACATCAACCATTATTACCAGTTTCGGAGTTCCGTAGCATCATTCCGACGAAACAGAGGTCTGCACCGTATGACGACTAATTTCCAAGATTTTAGGTGCGGCTAATTCTTGCCGTATATGTCTCACAGGGCAGATTGCGGGATTCTCTGTGAAATCTCCGGTGCAAAGTAGTGGTTGACAAGCACTGCTACATGGGTGATTTCGACAAAGAGGAAGGGTTAGAACCACTTGGCCGCGTCATCCTTACTGCCTAGTCTTGTTCATGCATCAGCACTAGCATAGCAAAGTGGGGTTTTGCCGTTAGGCTGAAACCGGAGCAGAGAAGCCTTAAAGTTAAAAAAAAAAAAGACAAGCTATAAAAGCAGAAATACGGATAAAGACACTGTCATAACCGTCCATTTGCTCTGGTCTGCTTCGGGATTTAACTCGAGCGTGTTTTTATTTTGTAGCTAGGTGGCTTGTTGGTGCTTCCCCTATAATTGATCTTGTGACTGCGCAAAACGCGCTTATATGCAATCCAGGGTGTATGATACCACACCCCACTTCCCCTTACATCTCTCCACATTTCGACTTTGGTCCAATAAACAGAGTGAAAAAAAAATATCCGCGGCAAGTGAATCGAATCGTGGACAGTGAAAAGACTCACCAATTATCTCATGGCTCAGGTAGAGTATAACAAATACCTCCCTTCTTATCGCTCACTCTTGACCCCCAATGCGAAGTACGACTACCGCACCCACCTGGTGGTGGAATTGACCCAGCTGGATCTACAGCGGATTGAGTCCCGATTCCAAATAGAGACTTCTCCCCCGAAATCCCGCAAACTCAAGATGAAGTACAAATCTTTGTTGGATGATGTTTCGCGCAAAGCCCTGATTCTATCACTACGGGTGCAGCTGAACTTGCAGAGCCAACAACAAACATTGAAGGCAACGAAGAAGTTGTGGTCGAAGTGCAAATCGTTCAGCCAGCTCCCACTTGAATTGCAAATCCACGTATTTTCGTTTCTCGACGACCCGAGGACGTACTATGCTAGTTTGTTTGTGTGCAAGCGGTTTTATCAGTTGGCCAAGCCGTTTTTGTACCGCAAGGTATCGTTTGTGTCAACGTACCGGTTTGCACAGTTTGTCACCATTCTCCGACTCAACCCATCGCTAGGGTTGTATGTGGTTGAGGTTAATCTTTCGCAAATCAGGCCCGGAAACTGGCAGGTGGAAAGCGCCGCTGATGAAGTTGCGGGTGACGAAACCAGCACAGAAAAAGTGCTAGCGGGATGGAGAGACTGGAAATTCAAAACCAGCCCAATCTATGCGGTGCACGTGGCACCTCACCTGCCGTTAGTGAAGACAGTATCGAACTCTTCCATAACACTGCACCTGTCCCAGAAAAGGGCCAAGTTGTCGAAATACTTCAAGAAGAGAAGAAGATCCTCAATTGTACCGGTGGATCCACCAATTCTTGAACAACAAGTGTCATCTATTCCAACTCCGGTGCATATTCCCGTGTCAGGTGCGCATCCCATCATCAACAAATTTCTCTTCAACTACTCTGGGTTCAAAGATGTTCCGGTGGGCTATGTGATTCACTTGATCAACTTATGCCCCAACCTCACCTGCGCCAACTTTGGCAACTTGAGTTTGCTGACAGACTACCGGATAGTGTCCAAAACCGCTTACAAGTACCAACCGTATGACCTCATGCACAATTACCACAAGGACTTGCGCAAGATCGTGGACTCGATCCTGGAAGTTTCCATCCAGATGTCATTCAACCCGTTTGGAAAAGATTCTGGCACTTCATACACTGGGTCAATGTTTGATGCTACCTCGTCGGTATCGTCGGTGTTTTCGCTCAACTTTTCCAAGCCAATCCGGAAATACAACAGCTTACTCCCTCCGCTCCCCAATTCCGCCACCGAAATGCTGTACTTGTCGCGTGCGGACGGAATGATTTTCTTGAGTGATTTGAACGTCAAGTCCATAAGCACCTGCGACCTTACCGTTGTTCCCGAAAACTCCATCTTCCAGTGTTTGGCCAAACGCGCAGATATGTTGCGCGAGATTTCCATGTCGTCGATGATCTGGATCAATGCCAAGATGGTGGCCGGATTCTTGGAGAAAATGTTTGACGCCGATTTAGTGCGCCATTCCACTTCCGGCCGGCTCCTTTTCCACGGGGTGGATTACCGAGTGGGCGAGAGGATTGATGATCGTCAAGTTCGGGCTCCAGAGCTGGCATTGCGAGTGCTTGATTTGAGTGACTCGGGTATGAACAAAAACTTGGACTGGGCGCAGTCCATCGACACCACCACGGCCAAGGGCCAGCGGTTAGTGCAACGGATTGTAAATGACGAGTTGGTTTCCTCGTTTGAAGAGTACGTGATCCAAGAGAGAATACGGCGTGGCCGGATCGGAGAGAATTACTTCTCATAGCAGAAAGGGGAAAAGAGCAACAAGAGCAAAGAAGAGAGAAATACGAAATCGTGAATATGATTATGGAACCGAGCACCGGTCCTCCCAGGTTACAAATGTCCCAACATTCAGGTCATCACCGTTTCATGGATCTGCGCAGACTAGCCGGCGACCTCGAACAGCAATGGTTTTAGAGTTGGCGGATTCTCTCCACCCGCAGCTCAACTGACACCTAGCCATTTTAACGCAGAGCGATTTCAGGATGAGAAACGGGCGTGGAGAAAAAAAAAAAATTGGTGAGAACGCGGGCTTTATATAGTGTGCGTGGTGCGCGCACGACGGGAGGGCTCAATAAATGGTATGCGCATTTGGTGTAGGTATAGGTCAGTGCTAAGGGGATCGCACTGACGATTGGTTTAATTATTTTTTCAATTTCTTTCCGTCTGTATGTTTCCATTTATCTTGGGCTTCATTTGTCAACCCTTGCTTTTTCCCCTTTGCCTTGCTTCTTCCGGCCACCGTCGCTCGCCCTTGGGTTCGGCGGACGTCGCACCCGTGCACCACGCACTACTAACATCACCGTTCTCCCGATTTCGTCCCAACCATGTCTGATTTGTCATCCCAGTTGTCCGCGTTCAAAAACCGGATCAGGAACGGCTCGTCGGTGTCAATCCGGCGTGCAGTGACCCCCAAACCGGTGGTCAAAGCCCCGGAAGTGCCGCCCACCCCCAAACGTGGAGGTGAAGCCCAGGATTTGGCCCAGGCCATTAAGCGCCAGAAACAAAACGACTCGGCGCTTTCCGGCGCTCATTTGTCGACGCGTCTCCACTTGGCGGTTGAATATATCAAGCAGCAAGACGCGCCAGTGCCGATATCCAAGTTGCAGGCGTATCTTGCGTTTGATATTTCTGACACCCTTCTTCCTCTCTTGAAGGAGATTGACAGGATCAAGTACGATGCGACAAACGCCACGTTGGAGTACATGTCGCTTCACAACATCACCAATGCCGAGGACTTGTTGAATTTCTTGCGGCTGCAGCCCACGTTCCGCGGCACGTCGGTCAAAGAGCTCCGAGACGGGTGGTCCGGATGCTTGGAGGCGATTGCGGAGCTCGAGGAGGAGAACAAGGTGTTGGTGTTGCGCAACAAGAAGGAGAATGCCCCGCGGCTCGTGTGGGCTAACTTGGGCGGCGAGATCGGCACGGTGGACCAGGAGTTTGTGGATATGTGGTACAAGATCCGCGTGCCCGACCGGGACAGTCTTTACCAGGCGTTGGTGGATAACTCGTTGAAGCCTACGGGCTCGGATCCACACGAGCTTAAGAAGAAGCCGCAACAGCAGGAGCGGAAGCAAAGAAAGGCCAGACGGGGCAAGATCACCAACACCCACATGAAGGGCATTTTGAAAGACTACTCGCAGTTGGTGTGAGGATGCAGAGAATAAACGGTTTGGATAGGGTTTAGTGTAGTGGATGGTGGAGAAGAGTTGAGTATTGGAAGGAGATTGGGGTGGTGATTGTAAGGGACTCTAGATGGAAGTTCCAGATGCAAGTTGAAGAAGTGCGTCACGAAAGAGCGTAACTAGACCAGCGGTCTTTCAAACACCGGTCGTGCTTCCATAACCTTGGATTGGCCAATTGCGCGAGACATATCCTAAGTCTCTCGTTATCTTCTCAAGATTCTTCCGCACTCACACACTTACCTCTGCCGCGTAAAGACTGACCACACGAAATTTCTACCCAAAAACAAAAAAAAAAAACCCAGTCAAACGCATTACTTCCAGTCTCCGGAATCTTCCATCCCGTCAAATGACTCAACAAAATCCAAGCTCGTTGCAAACAAATGGGCGATTCACCATCCGACATCACCGCCACCGACACCATGCAGTACCCACACCCATACAAAGAAACAGAAAAAATCTCTTTTGCATCATTACGATCTTCCCACAACCCGCCATGTCTGGTATGTGTAAACACACCCCAAACCGCCGATCATTGTATCTCCCAAAATGGCTCTTTCTGTTGTGAAGTAGCCGTCGTTAGCTTTTCCCTCGATGCGGTAGCGTATTCCCTCACCATCACAAACCCGCCAATACTAACAAACAGTCGATTTCAACACCGTTGCCACCGAGTTCTGCAACTTCTACTACCAGCAATTTGACTCTGACAGAAACCAATTGGGTAACTTGTACAGAGAGCAATCTATGTTGACCTTTGAGACCTCCCAGTTGCAAGGTGCTAAGGACATTGTGGAAAAGTTGGTTTCGTTGCCATTCCAAAAGGTGGCGCACAGAATCTCTACCTTGGATGCCCAGCCCGCGTCTGCTAACGGCGACATTTTGGTTATGGTCACCGGTGAGTTGTTGATTGACGAGGAGCAAAACGCCCAGCGTTACTCTCAGGTGTTCCACTTGATCCCAGACGGAAACTCCTACTACGTCTTCAACGACATCTTCAGATTGAACTACTCTTAGAGCAGTTTCGAGGATCCGCGTATTTTTGAAATAGCTAGTGCTGAGAATAAAGGCCGAATCGTCCGCTCTATGTTTCCCCGTAATCCCTCCTCCTGTGTTTTGCCATACAGGTTCGCTATTATTTCTCCCCACACCACTTTTCTCCATGGAGGCGCCTTCAATTCCGCAAAGACCCAAGCGAGTGGCGCTGGCGCAATCAGAATCGGATTTGACCTCCATTGCACCCGCTGTGCCGCTGCGTCCGAAGAAAAAAGACCTTCTGGTTGATTCCGAACCTGCCACTTCGATTCCGCATATCCCCCGACGGCCCCAACGGACCCAAACCCAGGAACTGATTCACCTGGCGCAAGGCAAACCAGTTCCAATGGAGAAGCCAGAGAAGGAATTGCTGGAGAAGGAATTGCTGGAGAAGGAATTGCCGGAGAAGGAATTGCCGGAGAAGGAATTGCCGGAGAAGGAATTGCCGGAGGTTGAATCTTTATCTAAACCAGACGCTATTGGCGCTTCGGATGTCGGGCCCCACGATGAACCGAAAGAAAACGCCGAATATGAGAACGAGTCCCACTTCAAGCGGGATGAACTGGAACCAGAGGAATCGGCCAACCTGATTGGATCCAACACAGTGACAGGCGAATCGGCCTCTTCCGACCAGATTGAGGCCACTTCTTTAAAAGTAGCCGATGTTGATATCACAAGTTCACTGTCTGAAAAAGATGTTGCTGTCGAAGAATCTACAGTCCGGGAAGTGATATCTTCTACCAACAAAACGAACGAGGAGCCCTTGGGTACCCAAAGGGTTGGGCCTATTGGAACCAAGGTCGAAGCGACTGACAAGACCCAAGAAGCGGCCGATGACACCAGAATTCACGGAAATGAGGGCTCTGTTATCAAAACTGACGATTCTGATTTGCAAGAATCTCCTGCGGGGGATATGACCCCGGAAAGTGTCGAACATTCGGTTAAAGATATTGAGTCGGATGATGACATCAAGCAAGCAGGGAAGATTCAAGTTCCCCAACTGGAAGAACTCATTGGCGAAATCAGAGAAGATGCAGAATTCGAATCTCCTCAGGCTGATTCTGAGTCTACTCGTCCGATTGTTCCTTCAAGACCACTGAAATCATTCCCAGTGATTCCCAAGCGCCCACAAAAGACAAACTCTTCTTCAGCAGTTCCCACGGAGGAGACTGGAAAGAAAGCTCCGCCACCAAAACCAAAGAAATTGTCGTCTAAAATCGCTGCTTTCCAACAAATGTTCAACCAGCACGAGAGTACTCCTCCACCCAGCGCTCCTCGGGATGCGAAGAGTGGGAAACTCTCCAATGAGAAAATGGGATTTGTGGCAAATCTTCAGAATGTCGTGGGAAGAGGTATTGCGTTACCTGGAATGGCCAATCATGAAATGTTGCGCAAAATCATTCACCACGAAAAGGAAGAGGAAGATACCACTGAAGATGGAGAGAAACGCGAGTCATCTCCAGGACGGCCAGTGTCTTCGCTCATCTCTAGAGCCAGGGGCCCCAGAGGAAAGCGTCTTCCAAAGGCAATTGCCGAAACGAAAATCGAAGTTGCACCCAGATTTCAGATGGTATTTGCTGATCTATGGACGGTTGATTTCGAGAAGGTTCTGCCCGAGTCTGAACTCGCTGGATCCGACAATGATTTGGAGGAGGACTACGAAGTTGAAACACAGGAGCTTCATTCGGATGATAATACATACATAGATGTTCTGGAACCCAAAAACGGGACTGAAACCCAACCAGTGGAACCCAGTGACATCGAATCGAATCTGGACACTGTTGAATTGAACCGGAAGATAAAGCCAGTTGAAGAAACTTTGGAGTTTTCTTCTGAATCCACTAAAGAAAGTGGATCCGAAGCACCATTTGATGAACCAGAGGAAGCTGAGCCCAAGCTCACATCAGAAGAAGCCGAGCCCAAACTGACATCAGAGGAAGCCGAACACGAGGAATCACTGAAATTAAACGACCCGGAGTACGATATTGTCAGTGCTACAAGTAGTATTCATACACTTGACACCACCGATGAAGAAGATACCAAAATTTCAACCGAGGATCATGTCGTCGATATTGAAGATGTGGAGCTTGCGATCCAGGAGTTGAAAGAGGCTAACACTCACTTGAAGCCAAGTGAACAGTAGATAGTTTTATATGTGTAATCAACGATCATTGTATCGCGGAACGTAGCTGTACGACTTTGGTTTGCTCGCTGGGGTATCCGGCGGACTCTTTTTATTGAGTCTATCGTCAGCTTTGGCTGGGGAGACATTCGCCGCGGTATCATTATCTCTCTTTGGTTGTGTCACACTGTCGTCAGTATGCGTAGCACTACCATTTGCTTGTGTTTTAGTTTTACCTTTTGTTCCCTCATCACCATCATCAGGCGTATCTTTTTTGTTTCCGCGGTTTGCCAACTTCTCTCGGAGAGCCTTGATCTGACGTTCAGTCTCATCGTCGTCAACATCATTATCTTCTAATTCGTCTCGAAGCTCCAGGCATTTCAATTCAATCCATCTT
This sequence comes from Clavispora asparagi, assembly GCA_030573135.1. Taxonomy (NCBI): domain Eukaryota; kingdom Fungi; phylum Ascomycota; class Pichiomycetes; order Serinales; family Metschnikowiaceae; genus Clavispora; species Clavispora asparagi. The sequence continues at coordinate 16,108 of JAJMCU010000079.1, forward strand.
TTTCGGTCATGGGCAATGATTTCTGTGCCAGCACCTTTCCTGGCATCGGCAATGCGTATTTTCGCTTGTTTTCTGTTTTCTTCCTCGGATTCTCTTTCTCTTTTGCGGCGAAATCCTTCGTTTCGCTTTTCTGATAGACTTTTTTGTACGTATCCCGAGGTTCCAGAGCCTCGGGGTGTTTGAAGGCCAATGCCGTTGTGAGACATGATGGTGTATTGTAAAGAAGCCGATGCAAGATTATGTTATCCAAGCGTGCAGGTTATGAATGATAGAGATTCCCCCACTGATGCTGAATACGATTCGATGGAGAATGTCATTAATGAGGTCCTTCGTGTCTCTTTTGGTAAGACATGGGCCTTTTACTTCAATATGAATCGCCATTTCGAACGAAAACTTCCGGGTCGTCTGATTAAAGAAGTATTTGGGGTGATAATTTCCCCCGCGCAGGTATATTTTGCACCCATGAATATACTGATCTCCAGAATTTTGGGGATTTCATTAGATTGCCTCGATAGTATTTTTTCATGGGATATTCCACTCCTTGGGCCATTACTGTAATCCAAATCTGTCTTGTTATGGTGTTTTCTTGGCCCTCGCCTAACCATCCCACGTGTTACACCATATATAACATATGCAATTGATGCTTTTTTTCCATTTACACCAATGATTTCTCTATGGTATCTTGGTCTAGCTGGGATTATGTTGACTCCCAGGATTCCTATCCATTACTCTCCTCCAGACGTTGATATTGGTAATTTGGATAAGATCTTCAGCACCTTACTACGGATCAAGGGAGTATATAATAGCTCGTTTGTGTGTGACAAAGATTACGGTATCTACAACTACTGTAATATGCCCCATGTCCGATCATCAGAATATGTGGTTCCCAGCTCCGAATATATTTTGAAGTATGTGGAAGTGATACACCGTCATCATAAACGCACGCCTTACCAAACAAATACGTTTCCTCAAGAAGATATTCTGCTTTCTTGCTCTTCCACCGAGAATATCTATTTTGGTCAAGTTAACGATCGTCCAAAAGAAAATGTTGAGATCGGGTGGTTGAACTATCAGGATCCGATCAATCCATTTATGTACAAAAATCCTGGCTTCAATGGAACATGCCAATTCCCTCAGATAAGCGATGGAGGCTTCAACGACTCGTATCATCATGGCATTGACCTCTTCCATAATTACTTTACTAACTTACATTTTTTGCCTGAGACATATAACTCGTCATTGGTACAATTTTATGTCACATCAAACGTTATTACGTCCCAGGTTGCAGGCGCTCTCATTGCTGGAATGTATCCCCCACGTACGAATGCCGAAAATGTGTTTGTTAATGTTCAACGTTCCGCTTCTGACTCTTTGGAACCGAAATATCAATGCACTGGTGCAGACAACACAAAGAAGGATATATATCGGGAAACTGAATGGCTCACTCATTTGAATCTCTCGCTGGACTTGTTCAATGAACTCGACGAAATCTCGGGTGTAGACAGTTCCGACGAAGAATGGCATATCTCTTGGGATCACTATTTCGATAATCTTTCACATCGCCTTTGTCATGGCCTACCATTGCCTTGTCATATTGAAGGGAAATTTTGTATGTCTGAGTCGCAAGCATTCCAGGTATTTCGCTTGGGTGACTATGAGTATCACTATTTGTACCGCAAGTCACAAAGATCGACCCTCTATTCCACTGCGAGATACGGTGTTTTCCTTATGCAATTGATTCATCATTTTGAACAAGCAATAAAAGAGGAATCGCAGGTGTTATACCGCCACAATATTGCTCACGATGGATCAATATCTCCGCTTTTGGGTGCACTTCAAATTGATATGTTGAGATGGCCGGGAATGGGCGCAGAAGTGGTGTTTGAACTTTGGGAAAAACAGACGGAGTTTTTCGTTCGAGTTCTTTATGGGGGCCAGCCAATGGCTACGAGTGGATTGCTTGGTGTTTTGGACATGGTTCCTTACGAGGATTTTACGGGCTATTTGAATTCACTTGTGGGAGATAATAATGTGATTGCATTGTGCGACTTATAAGAGCTTCTACTGACAAATCCAACCATGGCGTATAGCTACCCGAAATCTCTACAAAGAACTGAAAAGGATCAGGATGTATTCAGAAAGAGTAGTAAATAGTAGAAAGGGCCCTGCTCGATTCAAAATAATTTTTTATTGGGGGACAATCATAATAATCTACCATCATAATAACTAACCATTAGAATAGCCTGCATGTTGCGTGAGATAAGCCAAGAACTATTATTTACTCGGTGCTCGTCAACCTTATACGAGTGTTTTTTGAACCTTATTCCCAGGAATGAAATGGATCAAGCAAATTCGTGCTCTCCCTTCTGATCCATCTGCAAACGATACCCTCAAAGTGGAATATATTGATGTCAACTTGAACAATTCCCGAAAACTCATGGAAAACATATCCAGACTTGCAGTTTCCAGTGCAGAGAACGTGACTCAAGTAGGAGACACGATGGAAAGCATTCTTATGTTGCGAAAGGCTCGAAATGTCTTAGCATGGGCCGAAAGCTTTGATGAAATTGAGCCGGCGCATGAGTTGGAATCATGAGATTGTCCACCAAACGTCGAAGACCGAACTGGCGTATCTTACTGGGTAAAGAAAAGTTCATGGATTATCTATAAACGTGCCAGCACACCTACTCTGATGACTGTTCGTCCTCTTCATCAGTCAAAATAAAGTCTTGCATGGAAATATTTTCCGGGGCGGAGTATTTCACTTGATCACTCTCAAGATCCCGGGTGGTTGGTTCTGCCGTGGGCTTATACTTGAAAACGATATATGCGTTGACAATAATGAGTCCCGAACCAAAGATACTGAGAAATCCGGGAATATGGTGCCATATGGTGAGATCCCAGAAAAGGGCAAACACCATGTTGGTGTAGATCATGAGTGACGATTTGCCCGCCTTTTCTCGCTGAAGACCTGCGGCCAAACAGAATTGCATGAAGAAACCCGAAAGTCCAATCAAAGAGAACAAGTACCACTGGTGCAACGTTCGAGGTGTCTGAAACTTGAGACCAGGTAAAACCAAAGTTGCCCCGAACGTGATTATACATGTGATCAATGCAAAATAACTGACGGAAATAAGCGGATGGGCCAGTTTGCCGATTTTGCGAAGCAAAATGTAAACGGAAGAAGCCCCACAAACCCCAATGAGGCCTACCCCAGTACCTAACAACCGAAGCTCACTGGAGCTGGACTCGGTGGAGTCACTGTCGGTATTATCGGCCGCCGTACCGAAAATGAAGTCGGGTTTGGCAACAAAGATGACACCCACCAAAGATAAAATACCACATATCCCCTCGAGGACAGAGTATTTTTCGCCCAAGATGATCCATGCGAAAAATGTGGTTACCATTGGAATCAAAAAGGTGATGGATACGGCATCAGAAAGACTGAGGTAAAGCAAGGAGTAGTACAATCCGAAAACGCCAAAGAATCCAACCACACCTCTCAAGATCAAAAGAACTCGTTGTGGCTTGGGGCCGAAGGGAGCATCCCCCACACTTCTGGTCACCAACATGTACGCCACACATAGAAGATAAGTCACGAACATCCGGACAAACAAGATCTGCACTGGATGGATCGGTTCATCAAAGTCTTTATCTCCTTCTAATAATTTGCATGTCATTACCATCACGGAATTGAGAAACTGTGAGAAGAGGAGAAGACTCACACCGAGGTTTGGAAGGATGACTGATTCATACACCCAGTGGCCTTTCTGTCTTATCAGGGATATCACTTGGAGGGGACTCATTTAGTGTAGAGGTTCTATTCTGTTTCGGAGTTACTTGTACTCGTACGTCGATCTTTGGCGAAAAAAGACAGCAAATACCTTGAAAAGCGTATGACGGGATGCATCGGTAAAAGATGCGCAATCGGAATAAGTTGTGGTCTATCAAAGTATAGATGTACAGGATCCTACATATCGTGAATCCCCCACCGTACATATTATTCGAGCCGTATCCGCTACTGCGCCTTGTTTTAGGCAACTATTAGTTCATGGCAAAACCTTTTCGGCGTAATTCGTAGATTTAGGCATACTGAACGCCAAGGAAGCCGCGCCCTGCTGGGTTTATGGCAAGTGATTGATTCCGTCAGTACTGCCAATTGTACACGCAGGAATGCCATTCCATTGGGGGGAGTGGCAACCCTCCGACGGATTTTTCCTCGTGTAAATTCAAGTGGGGCTCCATATTATCGCTTTCAACTACATTTGGCTTGGCCAATCTAAGGAAACACGCACGGGTTCAACGCGTGGTGGGGTCAAACAGCGCAGTCTGGAGTCCGTATATGCATCTCATTTCTCCCTAACAGGCATTCAACCTAAAAGACGCACGTCACTATATATCGCACCTTACGCCTCCCTGATTGCTCCAATAGATTCCACATCTATATTCGCCCCAATTGGACTCCGCCTGAGCTCGAATCTTAGCTAAAGCGAAATATTCTCCGTGTTTCACTCAGCCCCCGATGACTTACCCCGACCCGTTGAAAGTGATCAACCGCAAACTTACGGAACACATTGTCTTGTCTGCCAGTGGCTTCAAGCGGTTTGACAAGGTCAATTTCGGTGCTCGAATGGCGTTGTTTAACTACAATAATAAGATCATTGTCTGGTCTGCAATGCCTTACTCGGAAGAAGTCGATAAGGCATTAAACTTGCTTACAGGCAAGGACCAGAACCTTGTTTCGTACCTTGTGATTCCTGACAATGAACACACGATGGCCGCGGCGTCATTCAAACAGACGTTCCCTGAATTGAAGCTCATAGCGTCTAACGGGGTGAAATTGGGACCAGAAACGCCCATTGACTATGTAATCAGCGAGCCTCATGTGATTGTTGGGAAGTCTGCCCTCGCTGATTTGGGCATCCAAGACCTGGCGATTTTGGACAACTTTGAGTTTGTTTTCCTTCCTAAACACGGAAATCAGGAATTGGTGATGCTCGACAAACAGTCAAAGACGGTGTTCGAAGCCGATTTACTCTTCAATTTGCGTAGTGATCAACCAATGGAGCAATTCTGTCCCGAGTTGGGATACCCACTGAACTTCAACCCGCACTGGGGCTGGTCGTACATCTCTCGGTATTTGAATCCTGACAGCACGGTTGGTCGCTTCTTGTTCAACAAGCTTGTCAACACGGCCGAGTCTGCCACCGGTTTGAAGAACATTTACCTGTGGGATTTTGACAAGATTGTCATGTCTCACGGAAATGTGATCGAGAAGAACGGTAAGGAGGAATTCAAGAAGGTGTTTGGCCTGGTTTTACCCTAAATCTTTATGGCATTTCTTCTATCAGTCAGCTACATTTTTGCTTATTTCAATTCATTATAACGTTTTCCGCGTACGAGTCTAGAACAATAACTGTGGCCCTGTAAATACAAGAGCAAGTGTCAGGACTGACGACTTTGGGTGGATTTTATTGGAAAATACAGACAAAATCTGGATTTCCATTTAGAATATTTCACCCTTGACACCGCAACCGTTCAAATTTTTGTATTTTGTGGGGCCGGCGTAATTCCCAAAACTCCGACATCTCACTTTATCTTTTCCTCGGATAAACCCCACATTACTTATGCGCGCTGCGCACACACTATATATGGGCACATATCCTATTGTGAATCATAACTCCACTTCAAATTGATCTCGGGCTCATGGACACATTAGTCAACTCAGTGAACGGGTCCGTGACCAATTTAGCAGAACCGGATTCCGCTAAAATTTTTGAAGCACACTCGATCTATAATTACTACCAAAAACTCCATTCCAGCCATGCCTCAACTAATCCAATTTGCGCATCTTTAGCCCAGAGTATATGGCCGGAGCTTACTGGACAAACGTTGGCTGGATCAGACAAGATCACGTTCCGTTCTCCCGGATTATTTGTGGTGGACGATAAGTTTCTCTCGGAGTTTGCCGACTTTGCAGATACGGAAACTTCGAACAACTCCAGCTATACGTTTTTCCACTTAGGAAGCATGCTCTCGGGCCATGCGCAAATAGTTCACGGAGGATTGGTGGCCACATTGTTGGATGAGCTCACGTGCCTTTTGGGATTCCAGAGTTTTCCTTCAAAGAAGGCGGTCACAGCGAACTTGAACATTAACTACTTCAAGCCATGTTTGGTCAATTCGCATGTCATGGTGAAATGTACTGTGACAAGAAAAATTGGCCGCAAGTGCTGGGTTAAGGGGCAAATGTTCAATTTGGACTTGAGCTCCGATTTTGAAGCCACAGTACCTGAATTTGTGGAGAGAAAGGAGAACTTGTTGAGTGAGTGCGAATGTCTCGTTATAGAACCACGGTGGGTGCAACAATTACAGGATTGATCGTGTTGAATGAAACCCTTGGTATTGCTTAATGGAACGTTGATAGTGTGATGCGGCCTAATTACTTATTATTATTCTACTCGTTATGGGTATCTTCTGGTGTCATATATAAATACAACTCAATCTTTTTGACCTGAGTATGCGAGAATTGTTTGCACATCACAACTTGTCCGTTCCTTTCACTTTGCCCTGGCCAATTTCAAGCTTTGCACTTTTGGCTCCGAATTGGATCGCCCGTTTGATTTCTTCTGCTGCCATAGGGAGTCCCAATGATTGTGCCAAGTGCCGTAAAAGAACCTTGCGTGTAAACTGCTTTGTTCGTTTTTCCCCTTTCTTAGTCTTTAACGTGATCCAGTCGTAGCCTACTTTGAGTTCTGGCTCCACTTCATTGAACACAAAGCTGATCACCAGGTTATCCAAGTATGGATAGCGCAATTCTTTCCCCCAACTTGCCATGGCGCGATCGTCTCTGCCCAAATTTCGTTCGTAAATAACCTTAATATCGTGAACCAAAGATTCGGAAAGTTCGTTATAGCATGTTGATATGTCTACTTGCCTTGCGGATTCGCCCAAATCATTGAAAATGTTCTCGTGTCTTGAGTAACCCCCAAAAAGCTCATCAGCACCCAATCCTGAGAAAAGAACCTTGGCCAATGATACATAGTCTTGTGTATGTTCGATTAGATTTTCCGATTCTTCTTGGAACTTATTCCATGATAGCAGGGATATATCTTCTTTTATCGTGATGGAATCGCTGTGTTGTGCCCTGCAAGCAAAATAAAAGGCAATGGCAATTGACAAATCCATTTCAGTGGTACATGGATAAATCAACTCAAGAACTCTTTTTCGGTTTCCGAGCCACTCGGAGTACGGGACATCAATTTGTACTAATCTGAATGAGACACAAGAACCCAGAAATCTTTTGCAAAGTTCAAACCAAGACCGGACACTTAATTTTCTATCGGGTGATTCCTTAGATGAAAAAGAAGTTCTCGGGTTCTCGAACCCCACTGTAAGCAAATCTATCACGGCCATTTTTCCTTGTTGCACGAAATTGTCCGCCAAAAGACCCGCAATAACCGTACAATCTAGACCTCCGCTGAATAAAACCCCCAACCGTGATGTTTCGTCCTCGGGAAGAAGTGGGTGGATGGTATTTTGTCTCAATAGGCATGCCCGAGCCAAGTGTGTGTGTAATTGCTGGACTCGTTCACCTGCTTCCTCTTGCTTTTCTCCCAGAAGAATATAATCAAATGATACCTCATGTTCAGTCGGTGCTTCAGCCCAAAGATCTGTGTAAGCTACCTTTCGAATACTGTATGATTGGAGGTTCAAGATGTGGATAGAATCAGCTTCTGTTTCGTGTATGACACCGGTCCGGTCGGAAAGAATACTGGCAGCAATAAATTTATCTTTCTCAAGCTTGTATAATAAGGAACGTTTGCCAATATAATCCTTTCCGAAGTACAATGTGTTCTCCTGTAGGTCTGTAATGACAAATGCAAACTCACCATCAAGCGACGACAATACAGCTAAGATTGCCTTCTCGCGGCTCAGGTTAGACCTTAGCGCAGTTAAAAGCGACGTGAATACATATTCGGTGTCATTGATATCCAAGGAATCTTCACCGTAAAGTTCACCGTTGAACTGTAGCACCAAATTGTGACTGGCAATTGGCTGTGGGGTAAACGGTTGCCGGAGTGATAAAACTGAGGAAAAGAAGCCTAAATGGTTTTCTTTATGGTGCAATTCACTGTATTGTGCATAATCCGGTCCTCGGGCAAGAATTTTCGGAAGCACAGAGCCCATTGTGGATGGTTCGTCTAGAACTTGGGGCTCCGCTGAGTCAAGGGACAATGCCTGTATTTCCAGTTCAACTTCGGCTATTTTATCCGAGTTCCGTGCATTTTTCCATTTGTTCAACTGTAACTGAAGATTGCGGAGTTCGTGGACATTGTCTAGCTTCTGCTGATCGTAGATAGTCAACTGGGTTTCTGCGTTCACGTTTTCATCGGTTATGGAAGATATTTGGGCGCGAGAGAGCAGGGCAGAAAAGTCAAATATTGGGTTTGAAAGCTTTTTGCCGTCTTCGAACCAGCGAGGTCGCTCTGGTTTTGCTCTGCTGGCAACAAAAAGAATACCACACATTGGTTTGGTGATGAGGTGCGCGATTCGCAGTCGGCATAAGAAGGTGTAGAGAGAAATCCACAAAACAAAAAGAGGGGATACTACTTGTGGTTTTTGTTACAATTCGAAAATACAGCCTTGTTCTCTTTGCGGAATATATGAGGTGTTAATCGACATGACCTTCTCGGTGACAAGTACATTTTTCAGAGGTTTAGGGTGGAAATTGTACTAGTAAGTCGTAGAGGATGGGCAAGGTGAGTCAATCCTTGGGTGAGGAGGAAGAACCACAATATCTTTGAGATCCAGCATCTATTCTGAATGTTCATTGGGCTAATTTTGGGTTGGCCCTAATTGTGGTCAAGAGTGGATAAGGGAACGCGCGCAAAAGCCAACTAACTACACGAGAATCGGCTCCATTCTTTACTATGTTAAGACGACCCGCCACCACCATTCGTTTGACACCTGAAGACATACTCGAATACGACGACTCTTTGTCTCAGCAAAATACATTTTCGGAGAATATTGATCGGACTCAAGAACAAGAAAAGCTTCAGGGTTCGTTTAAAGAGCCCGGACAGACAAGAAACGAACGCATTGGCCTTAAAAGATGAGAGGGTGGATAAGGGTGTATGAACCTGCTTTGAGAAATTACAATAACTAGATGACGGCTGAGTTATGAGGTCACTGATGGTCAAATCTAATGTTTCTACTTCGGAAATCAGCTATATCATGACCACAGCGAATAGACTACCACGCTGATTGCTTTTAGATTCGGGTATTTCGATAGTATTCTAGGAGTGCTTCTGGTCGGCTCTGTGCTCTACACGGGCACTACAAACAGTCATTATAGGCAAGTAAACTGAATTTTATTCGATTAGTGGAAATCTTATATGCTTGCTACCATGACTGAGGCTACCATGGATGCCATGGATGATTCTCAGTTTGACCGCAATGGAACTCCTGTGAAACTCCAATGGACTTCAAGGGACGTCAAGCCACTGATGAAGGAACTATATGGATCTCGTTATTTTCTAGTGGAACAGCCAACTTGACGTCCGTGTTCATCATGGTTTATTGATCTTCTGGCTGTTTCGTCCCAAAGAAAATTTCGGCTCTCACTAAATTGGCCCTAGTCGCCTCTACGCCGTATCACTTATGCCGTCTAATACATCTATTTTCTCCCCAATGACTCTCTCTGTAACCATGCGGATTTGCTTTGAAGAACTGCTTCCTCGGCACGAGGCGCACGGCGCTTCGAAGGATCGAAGCTTTGCACTTGCACGAGAACCGGTCCCCTGCTGACCGCCAGTTTGCGCTGTTCCTTGAGTTGCTTCAACTTCTCCAACTTCATTCTCTTGCGAGCCGCTTCGTGCTGTTTTTCAAACTCCTCCGCCCGAATGTGTTTAGCCTCGACGGTTTCTTCGGACTCGGACTCGAAAAGCTCCTCGGGTAATACGTCGGGTAGCTCTTCCGCCTCTGCAAGCTGCTTGATCTTTTCTTTTTTCGCTTCCTGCTGTTCCTTGAACTGCTGGTCTCTCTGTTTGCGCTTTTCCCTCTCCTGTTGACGCAACTGTTGCTGTAACTTCTCCCGTTCTCTCTGCTTCTGTAACGTGGCCTGTTTGGATGTGGCAATGGTTTCCTCCTCTGGGGCTTCGTCGGAATCCGACTCTTCTGATTCCGAGGCACTAGGCTCTCGCGTGGACTCACGAGTGTTCACACTCACCACTTCGGCATCGCCGGGGATAGACCCATCATCCGAGAACTTGATTTTTTTTGCGATTCCGACCGCTTTTCCGCTTCTGGTGACAACCATAGTTAAGCTAAGAGGTATATGCTCATCGCTGTTTTTTGGCGATGCGCGATGGTGTGTGCACTGCGACATGCACCATACTCGATACCTATGGATGTGAATCCTATATTTTTTCAAACGGGCATAATGGTCGGACGATAATCAGTGTTGTATGTTTCTTTGTTTTACGTTTTATGTCGTTTCATTTTATGGCTTTTGGGACGCCTTTTCTTGCGTTTGTTCTTTTTTGTTCCTATGTGCTCTCTTGTATTGGGTGCTTTCCCAATTGTCTGAGTGCGCCACACCGTACTATTGTCCAGAGCACATTCCGACCCGTCCTAAATGTTTTTAAAACAGAGTCGAGTATCAACTTGGACTCTTCGTGTTGTTAATTATTTTTAACGAGATCAAGACATCCAACCTACCCATTTTGTGCTCTGTAATGTATTACTCATGTATTAAACTGCGGTGTTTTCCAGCAACCGGGCAAAGTTCTTCCGCATGGCCTCCACGATATATTCTTTCCCTGTAATAGCACTGTACTTCTTCTCGGGACCCTGGATCACCACATCTTCGTTTGCTTGGTTGAACCACGCAATAGTGTAGCGAGACAGTTGGTTCTCACCCTTCTGTGGAGTCCTAACCCGGTGGAAGTTGGACTTGAACCTGTCATCTGACCACGACATCAACATATCGCCAATATTCACCACGATTTCGCCTGTCTTGGCTTCGACTGGGTACCATGTGTCACCAAAGGCAAAATCCGTATGTGCCTCACGCCCCGGACACACTTCCAACCCATGATCTCCAGTTCTCTGGAAAAGCAACGTGAGACAGTCAAAGTCAGTATGTGCACCTGCTCTCCATTCGTTGGGACCATATACTTCGCCCGTAACATCAGGATAGTGGAGCAACCTTAACGTTGACTGCGCATTGTTTTCTCTGATCTGATGGGCCCGAGCAAAAAAGTCACGGTCAAACCCTAATGCCTCCGACAAGCACCCCAACACGTCCATACTCAATTTTTGGCACAGGTCAATGAAGCTTTCTGCCTCCAGTTTCCAAGCGTCACCGACTACCTCGGCTGCAGGCCAGTAAATGTCTTTCCGGTGGAGTTGGAGTTGTAATGTTTCTTTCAAGTCTCTGGTGCCAGTGGATGGCCGCACCTGGGCCTTGAACTCGTAACCCGAGTTCTGCAACTTCACAAACGGAAGTTTTTCTTTTGCTTCCGAAGGCTGATCGAAGTACTGCTTGGACATGGCAAATGCACTCTCGATCTCCTGCTTCGAAGGTGAGACTTGATTGCAAAGCACAAAAAAGCCAGCCGTGGTTGCTGCATGGTAGAGCTGATCCTTGATTTCGTCCCGCCGATTGGTGAAATCGTGTAAGCTGATTTTGGGGATTTCGATCGTCATGTTGAGGAAGGACCAAATCGGGGATCACTTGGATTATATATCCGAGCATTGGTCAGATAAGCCTAAAGCGGAAGGCCGCATTACGCCGGCAGGACTCGCCCGCGTGCGATACGGCACTTTCGCGCAGATCCGACTAACCATACATTTCATGCGACATTACTTACACAACATGACGGTTGACGTAGCTAGATACCAATCGGTGGGCCGGTGAGCGTAATGTTTGCCTAGTTAGGTAATTGGGGGTTGGGTTCTATCGCTTCAATCTTTTAGCTTATTGCCGTCGCAGCTGATTCCTTTTTTTCCTATATTCTACTGATTTCACATGTCGGATAACTTATTCAGCCGCTCGTCTCTTGCACGTACGAATTTACGTAGTATTGTCTCCATTTGGGTTTCAGCGGATCATTGACAATTTTCTTGACAATCTCTCTCTGTTGGAGAAGCTTGATCGTTTCTTTGTTCACGTCCAAACCATTGAGAATCAACTCATCAAGAATTAACGTTGACGAGTTTGCGGGCTGTGAATATGATGCATTCACCAAGTCCATAAGACCCACTCCATCCACCAGATGACAAAACAGTAGGTCGAGTTTTTTGAGTCGACAATTCTCGAATCCTGTTCTGGCAACAAGGTCCTGGCGTAGAAATTTCAATGACAAGTTATCCAAATTGTGTTCGTTCAAGAAGAGGCAAACGAGACTTGGCGCAATGTCAAAAATCTGCGAAAACTTGAGCACACTCTGGGTGTTTATGAATTTGTCCTGGGGGAAGCAGAGGTGAGCGGAGTTGCCAATGTTCAACGACGTTAAATTCCACGACCGGTTTGCAATGCGCAAAAGCTTCAAAAGTCCCCGACTGGATAAAGACGAGCCGTATATATCTAGATGGGAAATATCAAAGAGACAAGGCAACCCATCTTCATCCAATTCGATCATGCTATATGGTTGTTCTTGCGTTTTTTCTCTGATGGTTAAACTGTCAAGAGTGAAGGAAGGTGAGTACAGTCGAAGTATCAGCAAGAGGACCTTCACCGAGAGATTCTCATTGTTTTCCAAATACAACTCTTTCATTCCAGTGGAATGAATGAAGAAACCGCCCAATTGTGGCTCCAAATTTTTAAAATCAAAGTTCGCCACCGTCATCTTCTTCAAGCTAGCCAAGTTAATGGTTATGTAGGGAGGAGTAACACTATAAGTGTTCACTCCGGGAGATGTTTTCATTACCTCCCTTGTGAGTGCAGTATTATTGATGAGTGTGAGGGATTCCAAGGTAGTCTGGGATTCAATGTTGTCCGCCTCTGCGCCAAGCTGGTTCAACTTTTCCATATTATAGGGGAGCATGTGCTTATTTACCCTTCGTAGGACCTTATCAATGATGGTTATTTCGAGCAAAACTAAACTGGGGAACGTTTTAAGAATGACCTTTGGGAATGTGATGCTGGAATTAATGCCGAGTTTGAGTTGTTTGATAGACTTGAAGTTGTCGATACACCAATTGCATCTATCCAAGCGGCCAAGAAAATACTCGATGCTCATGTCTCGGTTGATCAAGTCCAATCTGATGAGACGAAGCTCGTCATCCTTGATGATGCTATCAACAATTCGATTTAATGCAGTGGAATTGAGCGTGGACCAGAGTCGCACACAATGGACAGATTGAGAGTACAGCGCCTTCAGGATCTTCTTCATTAGGCGTAAACCGTGAAAGTATTCGGGAGCGGTGATACGGTCCTTTAAAAAGAAGCAATTTCGGTACAAGCGAGGAATCGAGGTCAACGTGTGGTACCAGTCTCTACACACCAAGTGGCAGCGTAGAATGGTGCGGGTTGGAAGATTGGAAAATATGGTATCAATTATATCTGGCGGAAACCATGCAAAAATATCTTGGGGCAGGGATTCGGGACATTGCTCTTCGGATTTCCGTGACTTCAACTTCCTTTCTGCCGTGACGACTTCAGAAGTGGCTCGTTTTAGAGGAAGCATTTCGTCCAAACGCTGGTGAATCCCCTTGGAACGTGGAGCCGGCAGAGAAACGGACCCTCTTTGCGGTTCAAGCTCGCTTTTCTTCTCCTTCCGTTGCTCCTTCAAGTGGCTGTTGAGCTTAGCGTATTGCTGTTTGAGCTGCTGAAGAAGCTTGTCTGGCACCACAATGCGGTGGTTTTTTTGCACTCTTTCAATGATGTACAAGCCCTTCTGGTACGCCTTGTACGCGTCAATCGGTTTCCCCTGTCTCAAGTAGAGTTTCCCGAGCCGAAGGTAGCCCTTGCAATTGGACGGGTCAATAATCACGATTTTCTCGGCGTCTTTGAACGCATTTTCAACGTCGTCGAGCTTTTCGAATGTCGCCGCCCGCTGGTCGAGCACGCTAGTGAGTTTGGGATGGGCCAAAAGCCCCACCTCCGGTTTGGCACTTAGCCCGTGGAATTTCCGTGCCTTGGAAAGTTCCGCTGCATTGTACGACGTTAGGGTTCGAACAATTTCGTTATAGAGCAGGAGACATTTGCGGTAGTTTTTCGACCGGAAATGGAGCACTGCAAGATCCACCTTATCGGTGAGAATCTCCTCTGCCAACTCCATGGCTACCAACTAGTGCGCAGACGTGGTTTTTCCGTTCGCGATTCTGCCCCACATTACGTAGACTGCGGTTTGTATGGGGCATAATTCGCATCTCACTGGGAAGGCCATTGTTGGCTCATTGTGTGACCTGGTTCTGTTCTGTCACTCGGCTCGACGTGTTCTTACGGTAATATCTTTATTTTTCTTCATCCGGCCGTGATTGTGTCATACCGTCTCAGTTGACACCGTCTTAGTTAGCATCTTCCCATTTAACCGTCTCAGTTGCTAGCCATGTCGCCTTTCCTCAAAGTGGTGGCATTGGCTCTCGCCATGGGCGTGACGTCGTACGGGGCAGCCATATTGCCACTCAAGGTATCAATTCCTCTTCTGAAAATGAATCTCTTCTCCGCGTTTAGTATGGGTATCTTGGTTGGTACCGTGTTGTGTCTTGTTGTTCCAGAAGGTGCAGAAGCGGTGATGGACGCAGTGAGGGACATTGAGGGCTATGACGTTGGTAGCTGTATCGGCATGTCTCTCCTTGCTGGATTTGCGCTTATGTTCTTGATCGACAATATGCAATCGGTGACACCAGAGTATTTCCAGGTGGGCTCGTGGGACACCAATAAAATCAAGCCGCAGTTGATGTCGATTGCCAAATCCACCTTGACGTTGGGCCTTCTTCTGCACTCTTTTGTCGATGGTATTGCCTTGGGAACGTCCTACTTGAACAACACTGGCTCGTTCGAGCTTGTGTTCTTTTTTGTCATCATCATTCACAAATTGCCTACGGCCGTGAGTCTCTCGGTGGTGCTACTACAAGAGGGCGTTCTGCCCGAGATGTGTCTGTTCCATGCGTTGGCATTTGCATTGACAACTCCAGTTGCGTCCATCTTAACCTATTTGGTTGCCCAGCTTTTCGGGTTGAACAGTCAGTTCACCGTGGGCATTCTTCTTCTCTTCAGTGCCGGCACTTTCTTATACAGCGTGATGCATGTAATGATGGAAATTGTGGATAAAAAGGACGGTGATGTGGAGACGGGGACTGAACGCCATGCCTCGTTGTCCCAGGTGGAATTGTTGTTGGCACTCGCGGGGATGGTCGTGCCGGTGGTGTTTGCTCAAGTCAGCGAGTAATTCGGCCAACCCCGCGTACTGGTCAGAGCTCAAACCGGGTATCTTCGAAGTTCTCCTTGTCTGTATCTTCGTATCCTTTCTCGTTCACATCTTTGGGATCTTTCCCGTTCTTTTCACCATTACCGGTGCATCTTTCTTCCTCCGCCTTCACGGGTGTTTCAAATGTGAGTTTTTTGCGGTCGGACGACGCCGTTTGAAGACGTTTGGCGAAATGCTGCCGCAATGTTGCGGGCTGAATGCTCTTGAAATTTTTTTCGTGATCAATATTTGCCTTCTCCGTGCTCTTCGGTGAGCTGGAGGGGGAACGACCATTCAAGTCGAGAGCAGATTTGGAGCTCGGTTTGAGTCGGTGAAGTTCAATATACGAGTTGCGTAGTGAGCCCGCACGCAGAATCTTGGGAAGATTGGCCTTCTCCTTCTGGTTCTGTTCTGCCAGTTGTGGTTTGGGCAACGCGTAGTTGGTGTAGTCTGCACTGAAATATAGCGTCTTTTCATGGTGGGGGCTGTAGCGGAAGTCGAATATGGCCTTTGCTCCAGTCAGCTTTTCGGGTTCAGCTGGGTCCTTGCCACTATCAGCTTTGGCCCTTTCGGACAAGGTGCCATCATTAGAGCCATCATTTTTCTTGTCGGGGGTGTAGGGTTGGAGACTCTTGTAGAAGGTGGATTCAGTCTTTTCTGGTTTATCTCCCCTGTCACACCTGTCCCTGTCGTACGCCTTTGTGGCAAGGCCAGTCAAGGAGACGGCAGAACTGCCTCGAGCCGAGCCTCGGTCAACAAAGCTGGCATTTTTTTTGCGGAGAGGGCTGTGGCGCAGCCACTTGGAGTCGCCGTTGCTAAGCAGATTGTGTCTGCGGATCTTGACCTTAGCGCGCAGCGCTTTGGGCGAGGTGAACACCTCTTCACTTAGGATAGGAGATGTGACGAGGTAGGAGTAGCCGTCGATAGCACGGGTGGAGAGCTCTTCCGGCAAAACGTCTGCCGTGGGCAAGGTGATCCTATTGTTGGAATGGGCAATCAAGCGGCCGCGGAGGAAATAGATTTCCTTATCGAGCGCAAACTCCACCCCGCAGTGGTTGTTGATGACGGTGATCTTGGGCCACGACGCCCGCGCACCCTTCAAGATGAAGTCGAGCATAAACTGGGGCGTTGGATTCTGAAACACCTTGAGAAAGTCGCACCACTCAAGGCGGGGGAGGATGGTGATGTCGCCGGAGTACTGCTGCGAGAGGAGCGAGATCAACTTGGACGTCAAGTTTTGGTAGATGTTCATCTCGTGGAGAATCTGCAAGCAGTGGATGATCTCGTTGGTGACAAAGTCGTAGCCGTTGTTCAAGAGCACGCGCACCGCTTCCGAGAACTCGGTGTCGACGCGGCCGCCGACACTGGCGACCGACACCGAGAGAATAGGCGCCACATGCGGATTGACCTGGACTGCGATGATGTGGTCCACGTTGAACATCTCCAGGAGCCGTGAGATGGGTAAGTCTCCGTCCACTGAGCCGTCCACATACTTGGACGACTGGTCATTGTTCCACTCATGCACCTGGTTGGTGGTGGGATTCTTCTCGTAGATAGAGTTTGAGGGGAAGATGCCGGGCAACAGGCACAGGGCGCAGATGGCCGACCACACGAGACAGTTGGGCGCGGTCAAGTAGTTGAGGAGGCGCGTCTGCTCGTGCTTGGCTGCGGGTGACACCGTCACGTTCAAGATCTTGCCGGTGCGGTTGTAGGCCTCGCGGAACGTCATGTCGCCCACAAAGTCGTACATGGTGTCGCGCAACCCGGCGATGTCAAAGAACGTGCCGAACTTGAGGAGATGGCCCACGCGCGTGAGGAACCGCTTGAGGCGGCCGTCGGGGCGGCCGTCCGCCGGGCTCAGGTCGCCGAAAATGGCAAACTTGCGGTCGGTGATGCCACGAAGCAACGCACCAATCTCGTCGTTGGTATGGCAGCACAAGATGCTGGCGATGATGGAGCCGGACGACAGGCCACTGATGATGCGCGGCACCAAGTTATTCTCGAGAAGCGCCACCAACACCCCCACGTGGGAGAGCGAGAACGTGGACCCGCCTGAGAGCACGAGGGCGGTGCGGCCAATGTTGCGGCGTGTTTGCACAAGCATGCCCAAGAGGTAGCGGTCGTTGAGGTGTACCGACGGGTCGTGCACCAAGTAGTGCAACAGCTGGCGGCACTCTTCGATGTACTCCTCCACGAGCCGCTTGGTGCCCACGTGGGCGTGGCGGTAGAGGTTGACGTCGCCCATGTTGCCCACATTGCGGGTCCACCGCGTGCGCACGAGGTAGAGGAGGAGGCGGTAGTCTTTGTGGAGCCGCGCAGCCCGCATTTCCACCAAGTGGCGGTGCACCAAGTGGCAGTCGTAGTGGCGGGACTGGGGCGCTAGTTTCCATATGTTGTGGCCCGAGAGCTCGTCGAGCTGCACGCTGGCGTCGTACCACGTGCTGTAGGTGGTGGCATTGGCCTGTTGCGCCTTGAGCAGGTCCACGAGGTCCTGTTTGGCGTCGGGAGGGTAGAGCCGGCCGAGGAGGGGGAGGGAGCGGCAGATGCGGGCGGCGCCGCGGGCGAGCGAGTAGTGGGTGGTGGGCGGAGGGGAGCGGAGGTGGGGGTTCTGCTGGAGAATGTGTTCGATGATGTCGGAGTGGATTTCGTCCATGGTGGCAGTGGAGTGGAGTGGACTAGACTGGACTAGACTGTAGACTAACTAGATGGGTAGCAAAAGTAGTCAGTTGACGGCTCGGTTGGTCGACAAGTGGTTCACTGGACGAAACAACTGACACCACCTTCAAGAATGGTTCAAAGCAAAACGACGCCGGATCTGCCGAGTAATCTGTGCTGTACTCCAGCAACAGAGTGTGTCTTCGTGGTACGATATAGTCGTACAATGTGTTGGTCGTCTGTGCACCTCGGGAATACCTCACGATCTCGAGCACCTCAGAATATGGCAATACTTTGCGATATCTCAGAAACTCTCAAGGGTATCTCAATCCCTCACAAATCGCTCCACAATCTCGTGCCGCGAACTCCTCCCATGTGAAGTCCATGGAAGTCCATGTGAAGTCCGGGGTACCTGCACCCACGGGCATCACGAAAAAAATCCAAACCCTCCACCTCCAATTCCACAAACCCCACCCCTCCGCTTGTCTCCACTGCCCCCATCGCGGCCGCCGTTTCCGCCTCCTGCCTCTTCAAGCCCCGTCCGCACCGCCGCCGTCCTTCTTCCCCTGGCGGATCTCCGCTTATGCCCTAGTCCCGCAACCGTGTTTCGCTCTTCCGCTCTCCCTGCCTCTCTCTCCGGCAAGAGACCGTTCTCGCATTCCCCGGGCCCTCCTCCTCTCCCCCGCGGCGCCTCGCTCCAGGCCCCTCGTTTTTTCGACTCTCCCGCGCACCACCAGCACTACTACCTGCGGTTTTCCGACGCTGCCACCTCCTCGTCTCACATGTTCGGCGTCACCACCGTGTGCCACCGCACCAGCGACTGCAAGCACCCGTTGGTGATGCTCACCAACCGCGAGGGCAGCCGCTATTTCTTTGGCAAGATCCCGGAGGGCGCCCAGCGCGTGCTCAACGAAAACGGCATCAAGTTGGGCAAGCTCCGGTCCATCTTCCTCACCGGCACCGTGCTGGCGTGGGCCGACATCGGCGGGCTCCCGGGGTTGTTTCTCACCATCAGCGACGCCACCTCGCGCGGCATCGACGTGTTCACCAACTCCAGCCGCGTCATGGCCTACATCGTGGCCACCTGGCGCTACTTTGTGTTCCGCAAGGGCATTGCGCTCAACGTGTTGGACACCGACCCGCACTCGTTCATCGGCGACTCGTCCGCGGTGTTCCGCCCGGTCAAGATCGCGTCGGACGTGCCGGCCCACCTGTCGTCGTCCGCGTTGGTTGCGGCGCTCCGCAAGCTCACGTCGCTCATGTTCCCGCAGGACACCTCCACCGCCAACAGCCGCGACCCGGACTCGTACAAGTCCGACCCGAGCGAGAACGAGATCCAGACCCATGTGCGCCTTCCGGACCCGGCGCGCTTTGTCGACGTGCATGCCCAGCCGGCCCTCTCGTTTGTCGTGCGGTTTCTCCCCGTCCGGGGCAAGTTCGACCCGGTCAAGGCCAAGGCGTTGGGCGTGGCCCCGGGCGTCAACTACCGCAAGTTGACCATGGGCGAGTCGGTGCAAAACGCTGCGGGTGAAACCGTGCTCCCGCACCAGGTGTTGGACGAGTCCAAGTCGTTTGCCAAGTTGGTCATCATTGACATCCCCAACGCCCACTACCTCCACAACACGCTCTCCAGCCCCGAGTGGCTTGCCACCTCCACGGCTGCGGGCCCCGAGGAGCCGGGACTCGTGTATCACTTTTTGGGCGACGACATTGATTTCCGCCTGGACCAGTACCGCACGTTCATCGCCCTGTTCCCACCCCAGTGCCAGCATGTCATCAGCCACAGTCTGATTGCAAACGACACGTTGGTGTTCAAAACATACGCGGTGCACTTGCTCAAACTTAAGTGTATTCTCAACGACTCCTTCACGTTGCCCCGCATCGAACAGTACACCCCGTTGGACGATGCCCCCAACATCCACAAATTACAGGCACTTCAGCAGTTCACCATCGACCCCTCTGGAGTCACGCGCGACGATTCCAACATTGTGAGCGAAACGTGGTCCTCGTTGTACGACGCAGAGGTTCCCCAGGTGGATGTGCTTGCTGGAACCGACAAGTCCGCTGTTTTGGCCAATGAAATCATCACATTGCTGCCTCTTGCCAATGCGACGTCTTTGAAGGACCACGTGCAAGTAGTGACGTTGGGAACGGGCTCGGCGCTTCCTTCCATTCACAGAAATGTTCTTTCCAACTTGGTGCGCATTCCGTACCTTGACCAAGATTCGAACGACATTAGGTTCAAGTCCATTTTGCTCGATGGGGGCGAAAATACCATCGGCTCCATCATTAGAAACTACGCCCACAACAACCTGCAACAGCTTTCGCAGATCTTCTCTGAGTTGCGCCTCATATATCTCAGTCATTTACACGCAGACCACCACTTGGGTATCATCTCGGTGATCACGGCGTGGTTCGACGCAAACAAACATAATACTGACAAGCTTTACTTGGTGATTCCATGGCAGTACAACAACTTCGTCACCGAGTGGTACAAGTTGGAGCAATACACCGCCCAAATCGACTTGGATCGTATTGTGTATCTCAGCTGCGAAGAATTCATGCGCTCTCCTGAACCCCAGTTGCGCCAATATTCCCTTGAGGAGTTTGAAGAGAAGTTTGATACTAACCGGTTGAACGACCATATTCCGAAAGAGAGTGGGTTTGTGCCGCTGACGGCCAAGATTGACATGCTCTACCGCGACTTGAATCTCGCCAGTATTCGCACCGTGCGTGCTATTCACTGCTACTGGTCGTATTCTGTCAGCTTGACCTTCAACTTGTCCCAGTCCGAAACATTCAAGGTTTCGTTTTCCGGTGATACCAGACCCAGCACCAGATTTATCGACAGCGGTTTTGGCAGCGATTTGCTTATTCACGAAGCATCGTTGGATAACGAATTGATTGAAGAGGCAATTGCGAAGAAACATTCCACAGTGGTGGAAGCCGTGCGGGTGTCTCAACTAATGAACTGCCGGAAGGTTATCTTGACTCACTTTAGTGCTCGGTTTTCTGAGAAGCATAATTTCATTCAAGATGCTTCCCAATACCAAGAATTGTCCAACAACTTAAAAAGCTACATTGGCCGCTCCACCACTAATGTGTTTAATATGGATGCAAGAAATGAGCTCAGATTTGAAGATATTGAAATCTGCTATGCCAATGACATGATGACGATACGCTACAACGCCTTGAACTGCCAAAAGCCTTTTTTCAAGAAATTGAACGAACTTTCCAACAACGATATCACCGAGGCGGAAGTTTTGAAGAATCAGAAAGAAATGTTGAAAAAGTCCGAGAAAAGAGAAGCGAAGCGTTTGCAAAGACTTGCTGGTAAAAGAAAACGGCGTCCATCTGCGGCCTCCATTGAAAGCGTGTAATAGAATGTACATAGCACACGCAATCTAATCATATTTGCATGATGTCGGATAGGGCCAAGACGCCTTAATTTCCATAAATCTTACGATATAATTATGCCAAACGACACAGGATGTATGTTTATCGTATGTTTAGAACATTTGGGTTCAAGTGTGGTGACTGATTTCTCAATAGCTGAGCTAATAGGGAATTATGCGATAATGTGACTGATTTTCACATATCTCACCAACTACACAATAATAAACACATGTAAACCGTGACAACATACTTGCACAAAAAAACAAACAAAGCACCAGACTCCGCCCAATCTTCTAATAAGTTAGTTTGACCAGGTCAAAAAGGCAAAATATTTTCACAGTTAGTGTTCCTGGAAAACCATCCATAAACCAGTCGAAAAAATTCCCAACCTGCACAATTGGAAGTGCCAATGGAATACCCCATCGTTCTACTTGATGCATGGATCCTTGACCTCGTCACTACGAGCGTTCGAAATCGGTCGATTTACTCCAATCCCATCTTAGTCAAAAATGTAATTACTTTCGATGGACCGGATTCCTCCAACTTGATAACGACACCTATCCTCCGATTGTTCTCATTCACCAAATCTACAGCATCGGGTGAGCTAACCGCTGTTCTTAACGACGCTTCACACAAGGTTCTTGCCCTCTTTTCGAGAAAGTGTATCCAGGATTTTGAGTCCCGCTACGCTCAGCGGATCACATATGACACCATCAACAGTCTTTTTTTAGTGAAGCGGGCACTGCTCCGGTTCATCACACTTCGTGAACTCCGACACAAGTTTGGAGTTGTAAACGGGCTCCGAGTGTCATCCGATGTGGCACTTGTGTATTTGGAGGTGACTGACGTGGAGTTTTTCCATCGAGAACAGGCAAAAGTGGCGTCGCTCGCCGAAAACACGCTCCGTTTTATATACGCGGACGAAAACTACAAAGAAAAGCTTGGGCAGACGAATGCCAACGACGAAAAACTTGGTCGGTTTGCGTTTGAATGGCAGGAAGGATTGGTTTCGGATGAAGAAGACATTCCTAGCGGTGCGTTGGAACAAATATAGCGAATCGCACTGTTCGCACTAGTTGTTTTTGCACCCATGGCACCGATGAATGGAAAAACCCGGTGGTTTAAGAGAAGGAAACCCGCTGATGAAGAGGAAAGAGTAGAAAGTGTGGCATTGCTTAGTTCGAACGATCAAGGTTCGGATTACACATTGAGCACCGGCGTATTTGAGACTTGCACAAGCGATGACACAAACAGGCAGGCTGAGATGGGAGAGAGGACAAAGATGAAGCATCAAGCTGAAGCCAACTCAGAAGGAATTGAAGTATCACAAGCATCACACACCGCCGCATGGCACTCGGCCGATCCTCCTATGTCGGTGAAGATCCCAGATCAGTACCATGGCGCCGGAATTTTCCTCGAGCACTTTGATGAACCAGAAACAGCACTGCTTCTGGTTTCTCCTGGGTCTGGAACAATACAGAGAAGCACCAAGGGAGTGATCAGCTCCTTACAAGGATTGCATGACGAACAGGGCGTTGAACAGACACTGTTCCCCACGGAATCCACTCCATTGCTTCCAGCAGAGGAGCAAACCTTTATCGACACTGCGCTCTGGGTATTCTGGGAGTATGTGTTACCTCCGCGGGCACGCACTTATCTCTCGACGCACTGGAGTGTGTCTGCCCTTTTGGCGGTTTCAGTTACGGCACTGGCGGTTTATTTGTTGCATCGGACCGGTCACTCCCGACTTGCGTCAACAATTGTACTTTCAGTGATGTGCGGGCTTGAGATGATCTTCTGGGGCCGTGACGAGCTTGGAGTATGCTCAGGAATGCGAGGTGAACAGAAGTAGGAATGAGGTAGAGAAGCAGTTGAAGGAAAGAAAGAGAAGAACGCAGTAATGTAGGAAAAGAGGGAAGAAGTAATCAAGCAAAGGGAGCAGAATCAATGAGAGCAAGGAGGGATCAAGGAAAGGAGGTATCAATACAAGTATGGGAGCGTAGAGCGATACACACACAGATTCAGATCAACGCAAGCGACAACATGAAGAAGATGGGTTCGACCCATGTGTATTTACAGTATATACAAGTGCTAGCGTCTGGGCTTGTCCTGGACCTTCCATCTGTTGACGTTCTTGAACTTTCTCGTCTTGGCAAACTTCTTGAGGCCCCACATCGACTGCGATACCTTGTTGGATTTGGACTTACCTCTTCCACCACCGTGGGGGTGGTCGAACGCATTCATGGCCACACCTCTCACCTGTGGGCGGAAACCACGGTGACGGCTTCTACCGGCCTTACCCCACGACGTGGCCTGGTGCTCCTTGTTCGACACCACGCCCAAGGTGGCGTGGCACTTCATGTTGACATAACGGTGCTCACCCGAGCTCAAACGCACAATCACCTTGCCCATGTCCGGATGCTTGGACAACAAGCGCGCAAACGTACCCGCAGACTTGACCAACTGGCCGCGGCCGTTGGGGTGCAAGCCGATGTTGTGGATGATGGACCCCACCGGCAACATGTGCAACGGCAAGCAATTTCCCCGCTGCATGATACGCGAGTTCAACAACGCCTCGTCAATCTCACCGTTGTTGTGCTCGTCCATCTCGCGCAAGAAGTCGGCCGGCAACCCGGGGCGGAACGACTCCACCTCGTCGCCTGCTCTCAACCCGCTGGAGGCCAAGATATAGGTCAAGTCGCCGGTTTCGCGGTGCTGGAGCAACGCAATGTGGCCGGACCGGTTGGGGTCGTACTCAATGCGCACCACCGTCTGCTTGCCGCCCACAAGCCGGTGCGAGTCCACCAACCGCACACGGCGCTTGTGACCTCCACCGCGGCCGCGGATGGTGATGTGTCCTGTGTTGTTTCTGCCGGCGGTCTGCTTCTTGGCCACGGTCAACTGGCACACAGGGCCGCCTCTATGAAGATGCTCATGGATCGGCTTCTTGTAGTGGGTGGAGCCCGGCTGCAAGTGGCCGTTGGCGTAGGACTTGACCTTGACCTGGGCCATGGCGAGTTTTCTCTGTCTGCGATAGATTTCGTCTTTTCTTTCGAGATCAGTGAGTCCGTCAAGAGCGGACACGACGGGCGCGGCCGTGCTCTGGAAGCGCAAGAGCATGCGGGACGCGGAGCCCCAGCGCTGGACAAGGGGGAACATGGCGGATAGAGAGGAGAAGGTGAATTTTTTTGCGAGAAAATTTGTGGTGCGGTGTACGGGTGGAGCACTGACGGGGAAAGGTGGAAGCAAGAACGCGAGAACGTGAGCAGGTGAGAGCGACAACGGTGGCAGAGGAGGAATGGAGGGAGCGAGTGGAACCAACAGAGGTGAATCTGCTGGAATGAAAACAATTCACCCCCACCCACGCTCGGCCGGTGCTGCCGATTTTTCACGCGAACCATTGGGTTCTCACCCGGTTGCACTCGCTGAGCCCGACCTCTCACCGTTCTTCTGCGCTCAGTACAGAACCTGTTCAGGACCACATGGCCATTCACCAAAAACCTACCCTTTTACCAATGTCGAACCCGCCCATCAATTAATCCACTCTCCACCCTCTCATCTCCACCCTCTACCCTCACTTCATTGTTGGCTCTGTTCCCGGCACTGGCCCCGATGGATCGGACCAAGTCACGTGCCCACCGGCGCTACCAAAGTGCCTGTTCCTTTCTACCTCCTCTCCTGACCCGCCCCATATTGTCCGCCCGCTCAGCCGCCACCGTCTCCGTCAACGTCCTCTCCTTTCTCTCTCTGTTCCCTCGCTCTGTCTCCCCCTTCTCTCTCCTCCTCTGTTCCCCAGCAGCATATTTGCCGTCGCACGACCGGCCTCCCACAGCCAATCAATTGTCGCACCCGCACCGGCGCGAAAAATCCTAGAACCTCGAAACACCTTTCTTCCACATCACAAACAACTGACCATGATGGCCTCCCGTATTTTCGCCCGCTCGATGGCTTCCGCCACCAAGTCCGTTAAGCCCCCTGTGCAATTGTTCGGTGTTGACGGTACCTACGCCAATGCGTTGTACTCTGCCTCTGTCCACGAATCGTCGGTTGAGGCTTCTTTCCAAGGCTTGTCCAAGGTCGCCGAGTTGATCAAGGAGGACCCTAAGGTTAACGAGTTCTTGAGCAACCCAGCTTTGTCCAGAGACGACAGAAAGCTCGTGATCGAGACCCTTTCCTCCAACTTGAAGTTGGACAAGACCGTGACCAACTTCTTGTCTGTGTTGTCGGAGAACAACAGATTGGGCGAGTTTGGTTCCATCTACAAGAACTTCGGTTTGTTGTTCGATGCCCACAGAGGCGTTGTCGAGGCCACCATCACCTCCGCCAAGCCTTTGGACTCCAAGATCTTGAAGAGATTGCAGGCCGCCATCCAGAAGTCCAGCTTCGTGGGCGACAACAAGACGTTGAAGATCGCCAACAAGGTCAACCCCGACATTTTGGGCGGTTTGGTTGTCGACGTTGGCGACAAGACCGTGGACTTGTCCATTGTTTCCAAGGTGTCCAAGTTGAACCTGGCTTTGGGCGAGGCTTTGTAAGTGCATGGCACCTGTGTGCAAAAGAGTTACGACGTATGGGACCCACATATATTCGTCTGAATAAACGACATTACTAGAGAGCGGTAGCGGACGGGTGTGAGAGGCTGCAACGTCTGTATAAGTGACAGGACTCGGGGACTTTGGGAATGAGAGGAATTCCAGGAGGGAAATAAAGTACGACGTTTATGGATTCACCCCAGGGAGTCTCGGCGGACCTACGGGCTTGCAATGTAGCGTTTCAACAATTGAAGTGACAATATATACTTGTCTGACACTTTCGACTAGTCAAAACTCGCGCAGAAACAATCGGACCTTCAGTATCTATCGACTGAAGTCGCCGTCAATTAAATTTGCACCGTTATCGATTCGTAACGTGGCAACAGTCTGATAGTCCAATCGTAAAACAACCAAGACCAGCAAATGGCACCTCTGACGGGAACACAGCCTGCGTTTCGCAATCGAACCACTACCCAGGACCGCAATCCTCATATTGATCAACACCTTATAAACTACGAAGCACCCAACCCTCACCCACAATCTCCACCCCCAATCTCCACACAACCCCCACACATAATCTCCTCAGAACCCCCCCATATATACGCAATAATAACCACACACACAATTTCCATGAAACCCTGGACGGCCCATCTATAGGGTATGCTCCATACCATTCCCCTCCTGCCTGATACTCTCACCTCGACCGTGATCTGTAGTGCACATACACCCAACCACCTACTCTTCTTCATGGCGTTCGCCAACATCCGGTGGACCATCACGGCGATTGCCGTCGCTCTCAATTTCTTCGTCTACTTCTACCCCAACCTTCTCAACCCCGCCCAGAACTGTGCCTGGCGCGGCGCCCCGGTGGAGTCCAAGTACTCCATACTCAACCGCCACTTGGACAAGCTGTGGGTGCAAACCGCCGTGCTCAACTTCCCGTCGCTCCAGGCGCCCAAGGTGGCCGGCGCATACGAAAACGGAGCCGTTTCCGATATCCACATGCTCACGTTCGGCGACCCCCAGATTAACGGCAACTGGAAAAGTACCCCGTACATCAAACGGCTTGACAACTACGGCAACGACTACTACCTCGGCCACATCTACCGCACCATGCAGCAGCGGTTGCGTCCCAGCCACGTGGCGGTGATGGGTGACCAGTTCCTGCTGCAATGGATCTACGACCTGGAGTTCTACAACCGGACGCGGCGGTTTGTGGAACGGCTCTTTCCGCGGGCGCCGTTGTACAAACAGACGGTGTTGGACACGTGGGCCCACCACCAGGACAACGACTGGGTCACATGGATGGACCACGAGCGCGGGCTCACCCCCGAGGCCCGCTATGCCTCGCGCGTGTACCATGACACCTACGACTGGTACGTGAACCACACCAGCGGCCCCAACTGGGACAACCCGCTTTTTATCAACTTGACGGGCAACCACGATATCGGGTACAGTGGCGACGCCACGTGGCAGCACATGGCGCGGTTCCACCTCCTTTTCGGCCAGAACAACTATGTGGTGGTGTACAACCAGGGCCGGCCGGAGGAGTGGCGGCTCGTAGTGCTCGACTCGCTTACATTGGAGGGCCCGGCGCTCGAAGAGGAGTTCCGCGACTACACCTGGTCGTTCTTGCGCCAGCTCAACGCCTCCAACTCGCAGTTTCACGGATCAACCGTGCTCTTGACCCACATCCCCATGTACAAGCGTGGCGGGCTCTGTGCCGACGGTCCCGAGCACGTGTACTACCACGACAATCAGCGCGAGCCGTACAAGAACGGCAAGCTCCGGTCACAGAACCACTTGTTGAATGCTACGTCGCAGGCGGTGTTGGACGTGGTGTTCCCCAACCGCGATAAGGACGGTATCATCCTCACGGGCCACGACCATGTGGGGTGCAGCACGTGGTACAGCCATGTGGAGGGCCATTGGGTTGCGGACCGGGAGAAGCAGCCCAGCGACCGCAGCCATGTGCATGAGGTGGTGGTGCGGGCGATGATGGGGGAGTATGAGGGCCAGACGGGGTTGATGACGGGACAGTACGACTACGGCGCGGGGAAGTGGGAGTTTGGGTTTAGCTACTGCTCGTTTGCGGTACAGCACGTGTGGTGGGCGTCCAAGGTGGCGGCGTTGGTGGCGCTTTTGGTGCATTCACTTGCGTTTGTGGGGTGGATGTAACATGTAAATAAAAATACTATGATGGTATGAGTGTTTGGGTGCTACGGGAGTAGAAGCGATGTAGATTGGGGTGGAGGAGATGGTAGAGTAACGAGAGAAGAGTCAGTAGTTGTAGACAGTGACAGTGACAGTGACAGTGACAGTGACAGTGACAGTGACAGTGACAGTGACAGTGACAGTGACAGTGACAGTGACAGTGACAGTGACAGTGACAGTGACAGTGACAGTGACAGCATCAGCATCAGCATCAGCATCAGCAGTCTGTCACACCGGGCCAGCACAACTCACTCTCCCTTCGCAAGCTTCTGCACCTCGGCCAACGCGCCGTCGATACTCGCCTCCGGACTGATCTGCACCCGCTTCACCGCAAGTTTCCCGTCCGCGAAAATCCAGTGGGACCGCTTGATTCCCGTGGGCGACTTGCGCGCACCCAACGCCCCGATCAAGGCGCGCCCTGGGTCCGACAACAAGTGGTACTGCAAGCCCTGCTTGGTGACGAAGTTGAGCTGCGACTTGGGCACGTCCGCCAGCAACCCATACACCACGGCATCCAACGACGCCAACGACTGGTGGTTTTTTTGGAACCCCTTGGCCTGGCGGGTGCACCCGGGGGTCGACGCCTTGGGGTAGGCAAAGATCACCACGTACTTGGACTTTTGTGCGGCCGCGGCCAAGTTCACGTCCGCGCCGTTTTCGTCCACCAACGTGAGGTCGGGAATGGCATCGCCCACCTCGAGCTCCTTGGCTGTGGTTGTAGTAGGAGCACCCCTGGCGGCAGCCTTGTCATCGTCAACCTTGACACCCTTCTTCCCCGCAAGCCCGTGCTTAGCCTCCTCGGTGGCATCGGTCACAGGGGTGTCGGCGGAGGCGGAAATTTTTTCTGTTTTTGCTTTCTTGGCGGCGGCGCCAGAGGCGGTGGCCTTGCGCTTGGGCGCGGCAACCGCTTGGCCGGCAACGCGGGCGGAGCGACGTAATTGGGACATGGCGTCGAAACTGGGGGCGAGCGCGTTATCTTTGTCGCAGGTGCACGGGTCCACACCATGGGCCTCTTTCGCAAGCGACGGTGGTCTACGGTTCTGACCCGACGAAACAGCAGCCAAACTGGAGAAGAAAGACACAGGCGGCAGTCTGATACGGGGGTGGTGCCAGTGCCAGGGCGCGGGGCCGGTGGGGGTGGGGAGCAACACCAACCGGCCGACCGAGATAACCGAGATAACAGAGATAACAGGGAGAAGGAGAACAGAGAGGCAGAAAAACGCACCGTTCCCCGGGGGGAGGGAGAAAGGAGGGGCCACACAGAAAGGAGAGAAGCTGAAACTCTCACGCGGAGCGAAGTTGCCGCAGTGACAGAAGCCAAAACCCATCCGAGCGGGAGTACGTCTGGTGCCTGGGGCGAGGATGCGCGCCGTTCGAGCCCCCACCCCACCGCGCCAAATCAACCTCTCCCAATTATCCCGGACCCACTGGGTGCCTTTGACCAACGGAATTTTTCCACCCCATTTTCCGACCACGACTCCGATTCGACCGCGCAGTCCACCCACTCGTCCCAGTCCACCCACTCCTCCGCCCACTCCTCCGAGTCCGCCCACTCCTCCGAGTCCGCCGCATTGAGCGACACAGACACCCTTGCTTACACCCGCACCCAACGGCTCCAGCCCCAGGAGTCCTACGCCGACAATTTCCGCGTCTACCTCCCGTACCTCCTCCGGCGCATGCGCATGGGCGCGCGCGAGGTGGCGCCCGACTCTGCTTCCGACACCACCATCGCGCCTGCGCCCGACACCATCATGGCGCGCGCCATTGACGACTATGGCCACAAACGCACGTTGGTGGTGGCCCAAGCTCTTCTCGGCAAAACCATTGTGTTTGGCAGCGTGGACGAATACGACCGGTTCCGCACCGGCGACGGAGTGCCTTTGTTGCGCATGCTGGTGCCGTACATGTCGGCATTCCGGCGGCGGGTGCCGTTTATGGTGTTTGAGCGGTGGACAGAGGAGCCGGAGAGGAGGCGCGACGCCGGGGCAAGACTCGGCGCGGGGCGAAGAAACAGTGCAGGGAGGGACGCCGCGCGGACACCCAGCACGGCTCAAGTGGGTGCGGCTGCAACCCCAGGCCGGACCGTGGCTCCACCCGAGTCCGCCGCCGCGGAACGTGCCGCCGGAGCAGGCCCGCCCTTCTGTGCGGTGCACATGCGGTCGGCGCAGAACTACCGCCGGTTTCTTCTCCACTTTGCCGGCGGCGACACTGTGGCGGTGTACCAGCACAACTTCCTCCCGTTCGCTGACTTCCGGTTGCGCGGCACCCGGTTCCGCGTCATCGGCACCTCGGTGGCGCCGTATTTGATGGCGCCGTACTCGCCGCTGCTCCGGTTGGCGGTGGTGGACGACTCCCAGCCTGCACTCTGCGACCGGCTCGTGGCCAAGGCACAGGAGCAGGCGCCGTGGACCGCTGCATTGGCCGCGTCCGAGCCGGGGCCCGACCCGGTGCCTCACAGCACCAACCCGCTCATGGTGGAGGCGGCCACCGTTGCGCCCACAGTGGTGATTCCTCCCCGCCACATGCCCAGCGACCGCCTACCGTTCGGACTCTGCATGGACGCGTGTGTGTATCGGTCGCGCCGCCCTCTTTTCCGCAAGTACGCGGATGTGGCGCAGGTGTTGGTGTACGAGGCACCGCATGGCAGTACTGAGCTGTTGATGCTAACGGCGGTGATGATGGCGCTTCGCGAAAATGGCCTCCGCACCGCGGTGCGGTACCCTGGGGGCATGGGACCGGGGCCGGGGCTACTCTTCACGGTGTGATCAGTGGAAGAATGGAGCGGGCTTGTGACTGGGTCTGGAGGGTATTGTGTTATCGAGTGGGGTTGCGCGGTCTGAGCCAGTGGCATATAATTGTGTTGGCGCATGAATGGTTGCTTCCGTGAAGGCCCTTTAAGAGGTATACGTGCTCGATATGGCCACTGTAATAATATGTCTACCTTAAAAGTATGTCCCCCTCAAATTTTTTTTCTGGCTCAATAATGTCTGTACGGTTATTGCCCAAGAGCTCTACCTCACTGGATCTAAAACCAAATGTCCCATATGTACGGTGCCGAGTGTGCTACAGTCTTACGCTAGCTGCATATGCCTTCAACTAATGACGTATGGCAGTATTTTGAAATATGCCTATCTCAAGTATCAGTCGCTTCAATCACTTACGCACGCCTAATGTGGTTCGGACTGGCACCTAAACAATAGTCAGCCGAGCCAATCAACTGAACCAAGAGTCAGCTGGATCCTGTGCCGGATCATGTGCCAGATCATGTGTCTACAGTGTCCCTGTCATTATTTTATGCGTATATCCTAGCGGCTGGGCGACCGGGATCTCGACCGCTCGCGCTTGGGCGACGCAGACCGCGAATACCGCCCGCGCGGATAGTCTCCCTCGTCGCGCGGATGAGCGTTACGGTCGTCCCGGGGTTCACGCGGGTCGCGAGGCTCGCGATCGGAGCGAGCGCCGTCGTCACGCGCGCCGCCCTCACGCGCGCCGCCATCGCCCGCCCGCTCGTAGTTGTAGTCCCCGCCGTCGCGCCGGCGTTCACCGTTGTGGTACCGATCGCG
>JAJMCU010000080.1:0-47522 GCA_030573135.1 Clavispora asparagi
TGCTGATCTTGGCGTTATTAGCACCACGCCTTAACCAACTGGGCCAAGGGACCTTTCTTGAAGGGGAAGTGCAGCTAGATATACCCATTCTACTTATAGTTTTAGTGGCTCATCTCTTGTCCGCTTGAAAAGGATGGCACAATAGCTGCTATTTAGCATTTGTTTATCAAGTGTTTCGCCCTACTGAACCTTCATGCTTTTTTCTTCAGGCTAAGGAATGGTGTACCCTAACTGATTGCAAAGCTTAGTAGAATGATACACAGGCCATTTTCACTTTAAGTACAATAGGGAATTTCGGCATGATGTAAGATTCAAAACAAAAATGACCTTTCGCCTCTCTTGAACCTAGTATATATTCACGATGGTCGGTAATGTTTGAGAAAATTTTGAAAGTGTCCAAGAAATTGCAAAATACATAACATGGAAAACCAAGCCGTAAAAATCGAAAACAGCATAATTTTCCGGAAGACTCAACCAAGCGTCAAGAAGGTATCTAATTTTATATGTGGTAGTTTTTCCGGTCCCAGAGACCCAGCACATGTTCGTACCCAGATTGAAATTCACTATTTTATAGTCTCTGCTATATAGCAGGGGCAGAGTGGGTCCGAAGAAAAATGTAATTATTTCCGGAAACATACAATCAACAAGGTCGTAAACCACAACCAAAAATCCCCAAGGAACCCAAACCTCAACAACCCATTCAAATCATCCCGGACATTCTCTGGTCCCACCAAGATTGTTACATCGGTGCGCATAATTCGCGAAAGCCATAATGAGTCAGTCTATCATCATGTCTTCAAAATCATACACTATTGTGATCAAGCTCGGCACTTCATCGCTCGTGGATGAAGAAACGCTAGAACCTCGTATTGCCAACATGGCAAATATCGTCCAAACTGCAGTCAAGCTCCGTCGCGCAGGCCACCGCATAGTGATTGTGTCTTCTGGAGCCATTGCCGTGGGCATGAAAAGGGTTGGGGTCAAAACCAAACCCAAGCAGTTGTCACAGGTGCAAGCGATTGCTTCCATTGGCCAAGGTCGGTTGATTGGGCTCTTTGATGACTTGTTTCGTCAAATGGACCAGACCATTGCCCAGATTTTGATCACCCGCAATGACATTATGGATTTCACCCAGTACAAGAACGCCACCAACACCGTGAACGAGTTGTTGGCCATGGGGGTGATTCCTATTGTCAACGAAAACGACACGTTGTCCGTAGCGGAAATCAAGTTCGGCGACAACGATACGCTTTCGGCCATCACCGCGGGAATGATCCATGCGGACTACTTGTTCTTGATGACCGATGTGGAATGTTTGTACACCGACAACCCGCGGACCAACGCGGACGCCAAACCGATTCTCTTGGTTGACAAGATCGATGACCTTGCTGTTAAGACGGACACGGAGGACGCCGGCGCCGGAAGCAAGGTTGGGACTGGTGGTATGACCACCAAGCTAATCGCCGCAGAGTTGGCCACCAACGTGGGGGTGACCACCATCATCACGTTGTCGTCACAACCACAGTGCATCTTGGACATTGTCGCCAACATCCAGAGCACCGACGAGAAGATGTCGCTTGCTGAACAAAAGCAGTTTGTGGCACATGAAATCGGGCTCGGCCACGTCCCGCTTCACACACGGTTCTTGGCGCTTCCTAAGGCAAAGCAGATCCGGTCAGACAAGCGGTTCTGGATCTTGCATGGGCTCCGAACGAAAGGCTCTTTGATCATCGACCAGGGCTGTTTCGAGGCGTTGACGAGAAAAAACCGTGCTGGTCTTTTGCCCGCGGGCGTGGTGGCGGTGGAGGGTCTGTTCCACGAGAGCGAATGTGTGGCGATCAAGGTGATTCCTGACCGTAATGGGCCCATGGCTGATGCGGTAGAGGTGGGGCACTGCCGGGTCAACTACAGTTCTACTGAGATCGAGTTGATCAAGGGTATTCTGAGCAAGGACATCGAGTCTGTGCTTGGGTTTGCAGACTCGGAGTACGTTGCCCACAGAGACAACCTTGCATTCCCACCTAGTGTACCTGCGGTGACCGAGGCACTTGCGCTGGTGTAGGCCACAATAATAGAGGAATGGACGATGACCAACCAAAGTAGTGAGATGTGTTGTATTTGTAGAATGAGTGGTTATTGTGAGTGATGTGACTGCTATAGTGATAGTGATAGTGATAGTGATAGTGATAGTGATAGTGATAGTGATAGTGATAGTGATAGTGATAGTGATAGTGATAGTGATAGTGATAGTGATAGTGATAGTGATAGTGATAGTGCTAGTGCTAGTGCTAGTGCTAGTGCTAGTGCTAGTACGATTGTGTGTCGGTATTTCCAGTACTATTGGTTTTGGATTCCCGCATCTGATTGCACCAAGGCAAAAAATTTCAGCGCATCATTCCAGTATTCTCGAACCACTCCCCGGCCAACTACTATTACTCCAATAGTCTCCTTTTATCTGTTCTACCTTCACTTCCAGGCTTATTTTCGCAATCGCACTGTATCTCAAACTCCGATCAGAATCGCACTCCACATTCAATCACGTATCTCACTCAGCCATGGCCCAATCTACCCCGAAGGTAGATCTACCGAATGGCTTTCTATTATCACGTTTTCTGCCATCGCTAGAGGTGGATCCATCCGAATCGGTTTGCTGTGCCGCAACTTTCCACTCCAATTTGTACGTGGGCACTTCTTCCGGCAACCTCCTCCACTATCTTCTATTCGACGATGCAGACGACTATATGTTGATCCTGAAGACGCCGGTGAATCCAGGAGAGAAAAAACCGCTCAAGAAGATGCTAGTACTACCTGATGCGCTGCTTTGCCTTGCGTTGACCGATCGGGTGATCCACGCTTTCAGTGTGCCCGAACTATCGCCGTGCCATATAGGCAAGGTCAAGGATGTCACCGAAATGTCAGAATTGACCCAGGTGGACAACCCAAAAGTGAAAAACAAGCATGACAAAATCATTGTCTACACTACCTCCAAGATCCGCGTGGTGCAGTTTCTACCCGACCGAATCAAACTTCTTAAGGATATAAACTACTCCGGTGCAATAATTGGATACTCGTCCGCGGCAGGAACGCTGGCCAACTATAGCAACATTTGTTTGGTGGCGAATAACAAAAACTATGACGTGGTGGATCTACAGCAAACAAGACGGATCTCACTTTTCGACTATAACGCGGACCTGGTCCAGAACGTCGGACCCCATATTGTGCCATTCACAGCCAAAGACAAGCCTAAGCTCGAGGAAGAATACTTGCTTACTATCTCCTCTGATGCCTCCACATCAATGGCGATGTTCGTCAATGCATTCGGCGAAGTCACAAGAGGCACTCTCACCTGGATAGGCAACGGGTATCCCACCAATGGTATTGCGGTTGAATGGCCCTATGCCATAGGCCTTTTTACTAATCCCGCAGATGACAAATTGAAGTTGACCTTCAGCTCGTTGGAGTCATTCGACGTGGTGGTCAGCCAGGAGCTACATTTGTCTGATTTCGGCGTATCGGAGCTAGAGAAACTTCACCTCTTGGAACTCAAGTCAGATCTCAAGGTGGTAAACAGGGTATTGCTGGATCTTTTATCTCCTGTTGATGCATCTGGAAAGCCAGTGAAAAACGGACAGAAATTCTACTCCACTACCAGATCCATTTTATTTGCAGAGAATGCTTTCTTTTTTTTGCACAAAACTGAAGATCTTGTAACAGTTTTTGATGGTCTCATAAAATCAGTGGAAGAAGTGAATGCTCCAGACGAGCTTGCCGATATCTCCTCCGAAATTGAATCGGTTCCCAATTTTGAAAATTTTACCAAGATAATTACCATCCTTCTCCTGCTAGTGATCGGCAAAGAGTCCGAATTCAAAGAAAGGTTTTCCAAATTAAAAGGAAATGCGGATCATTTTGACCCCAGGCTTCTTCTTCTCCTCTATGATGGCTTTTCTGATGAAATTTGGACTGATTTTTCCATCGAAGGAGGACTCTTCACATTGATCGATAAATTAAAATTTTTTTCTCCGAATGAAGATTTAAAAGTCTGGTTGATAGACGAAGTATATTCAAACAGGGAATTCTTCAATCTCACTATCTGGCTGTACTTTCGAGTTCTCAAATACAAAAACCAACACGATGATTCGGCAACCATAGCTTTAATTAACACAGAAAAGGATCAATGGACAGATGGAGCCTATGAGAATGATGACCTTATAAAACATATCAAGGACAAGAGCATGGATTTATCTCTCTTACACGTTTACAAAATAGAACAGGCTAAAGGAATCAAAGACAGAGGAGCAGAAATCATCGATTTGTCATTAGAATTGTTAAGAAGAGAAGACCTTCAAGAGCAACTTGAAAAATCGGGACAAGAGGAAACCGAATTGATCAAAGTTGCATTTTTCCAACTTCGTAACAACACCACAGATGCAGACGAGTACACAAAACGGCTTTTAGAGCTTTTGAAACTTAGACCCGATGAAGGACTCGATCTTTTGAGAGAGAACAAGGGAGGAAAGCATAAAGCGACACACCATTACATTTTAAAAGAATTGTCCAAAACGCATGCTCTTAATTCTGATTTCTCGTCTTTGAAAATCGAGTATATTGAGCTGAATTTCGTGGAGAGTATCAAGGATAGAGAAATGATAGATTATGAACTATTGGAAGAGCTTTTGTCCGAACTTCTCCATTACTTATCATCAAGTGTGACTACATTGGAAGAGGAGGTGGTCAATTTTGAAATCCTCATTTCTACCTTTAAAGTAGATACCAATAACGGTGGATGGCCGAAGCTTTCATTGGCAGATTTCCTTCATGTACATGGCCGTCGCAGCGAATGCAAAGATCTAGCAATCGCTTACTTGAAGGTTTATGAATTACTCGTGGCAAAGAGATTGCATGATGAAGAAAAGTTCACATGGAAAGGATTAGAGCACCCCACGTTTGCGTATTTACAGAACGGATTCTCGGCGGAACCAAATAAGGAATTGATCTTGTACATGCTCAAGGAAGAGAACGATTATTGTGTTGCCGAAACGCTTTGCATATATCCAGGGATGCCATTTCCCAAACAGACGGTCTATTTTGAGTCTATTCGAGGTAAATTTGCGCAACCGATTGCCAATGATAAGGAAGTAACGAAGTCAAACTTGCAAACAGTTCTTGGGTATTATTTACAGCTTCCAAACCCCGTGTTCCGGTTCGCTGCCATCTCTCACATGGTGGAGCTGTTTGGAGATGCCTACTTCTCAATGGAAGAAGTGCTAAACATCCTTCCGGAGGACACCCCTCTTTGGTATGTGAACGAGTACTTTGCACGAAACGTTGTCGAAAAAGAAAACAAGCGGGCCTTCGCATCGACCGTGAAGATGTTGACCAAGCTCGACTCAAAGTTTACCCATCAAGTGGCCCAGGATTTCGAGCGAACATACGGCGGAGTACTCGATAAAAATGAATGAGACCATTAGAAATAGACCATAATGCATAAACATAACTATTGTACATACGTACCAGAACACATATGTTACAAATACCCGAAAAGCTTCAACAAGTAGTCAATGAACATACCAACCCACATGATCTCACCGGTACGGATATTGCCAGTGAAGGTGTTCCAGCAGCTCTTGGGATCGTCCAAGTCGACCCTGCGAATCTGCGTGAAGAGGCGAGTAAATCCCCACGCCGCCGTCAAGTAGAAGAACGGACCCATAGTGTTCATCACACCAGCAGCCAAGTAGGTGGCAACTTGGGCACTACCCAAGGCATACATCACCGGCTTGGTATTTTCACCCCATGCCAATGCAGTAGACTTGATGCCCGCTTTGAGATCGTACACCTTGTCCTGGTGAGCATAGACGGTGTCGTAGATCATGCACCACAAAAACTTGGACACGAACAACGGGCCAGCCACCCACCAGTTGAGCGCAGCGCCCACGGCAGGGAACCCCAACAAGCAGCCCCAGGCAAAGCAGAAAGAAAGCACCACCTGAGGATAGTAGGTGAACCGCTTGAACAACGGATATGCCCCCACAAAGGGCAACGACAATGCGCCCAAGTAGAAGCACTCAAACGGCAACGACAACAACACCCCAAGTCCCACCAAGCACTGGGCTAGCAACCAGGTGGCCGCCTGGGGCGTAGAAACTCTTCCACTGGCAATGGGCCGTTGCATGGTGCGGGCCACCTGGTTGTCCAAGTCACGGTCCCAGATATCGTTGATGGTGCACCCAGCACCTCTCATCACCACTGCACCGACAGAAAAGAGGGCAAACGCAGTAATGGTGGTCCAGAACGGCGCCGTAATGGCGTATGCAGCCATGGTGATACCCCAGAACGACGGAATGAGCAACAACAACGTGCCCACGGGCTTTTCCAACCGCATAAGCTCAAAGTAGGGAATCCATTTTTCCGGAAGCTTGGAGAGCCAGCCGAGGCCAGCCAAGCGCGCGAGACGAGCAGCTTCGAGTTCCTCAGGAGAGAAAATAGGAGTTTTAGCCCCAGGAACCGGAGCAGCGGTGGTGGCGCTAACTTTGACCGGGTCCTGGGAATTGTAGGTGGTGATAGAGCCGTTGACTCGGGTGGTGCGAGTGACGGAAAACAGGCGGAGCGACGGGCGATAAAATAGCGGCGATGCTATACGGGTATGTTTTGCAACGACCGGAGCCCATCTCCCGATGAGAGAGCCTCCGGGGCGGGCAATCGCCGTGGGGGTTAGAAGACGCAACATAGAGAGTAGAAGAAAAATGTGCGCACTCCACAAACGGTGATAAGAGAGTCAGATATGCGCAGAATACATTTACGTGATTGGGTAGCCAAGGATATGGGGACAGCGGTGTGAGCCCAAAGGCAACAGTGAAACATTGCATAAGCCGGAAGTGTATTCCTCGAGTGGGTGAATCTGTATAGGATACATATCGGGATGTGAGACACCGTATATGTTGTACGAAAAGATAAGTGGAAGTGAGAATACGAAAAAAAATGGATTGGATTCACAGAGGATTCACAGAGGATTCACAGAGGATTCACAGAGGATTCACAGCAAGGTAGCAGGATGCCATCACAGGAGGATCCAAATGTAGCGAGATGAGTCGTAGAGTACAATTCCAGTATACCCAGCAAGACACCGATGCAAGCCAAAATTATGAGTAGAAGCTAAGCCAGCGATACAAATGAAGAAATAGTGAAGAATCAAGCGACACCCGAACGGGCCCCGAGCGTCATAGATCCACAGGCATCACAGCAAGATGAGTCTCAATATCTTCATGGTGAAGCTCCCATATCAATCCAATCCAATTCCATCCATTCCAATCCCCGAAGCCGTCTCGCTCTTTCAGTGCAAATTTACTCTTCAAACGGCTCAAAGTCGTCCACCGCCGCCAGTTCCCGCTCGGTCCGGTGCCGTTCCACCAACCGCCTTAACTCCGCCAACTCCGCCTCCGACCCCACTCCCTCAATCACCTGCGCAGTGAAAATCTGCCGACACATCGGACAAAGACCTTTGGACGAGTCCTGCTCGAGCCATTTGAGAATGCAATGGAGGTGGAAATTGTGGGTGCAAGTGTCGCCCAAGATCAATGGACAGCCGTCACCGGGAAACTTGCAGTTGGGGCAAGTTCCATCAAAAGGCACTCGGCAAATTCCACAGAGCTCATCGCCCGAATGAGAAGCGGCCCAGTGCCATGTGGCCACGCCGTGCCATTCTTTGATCTGGACTTTCATGGTGGGATGTACGGGCGAGAAACCAGTTTGCGGTGGAGTGGCGCGTTGTAGGAGAGGGTAGTGTATTGGGCCCGGAAACCACCGTGACTTTTGACCTGGATGGATTTTGTGAGTTTGGCGGTGGTTTGGTTTTTGCGGTGCAATTGGCTCGTTGGTACCTAGAATTGTAAAGCTATACACCCTATTCTACGTCAGTGTTGCAACCTTCATTGTTGCAGCGACTGAGGGCCAGAACTGACTGTTCGCAATCCCAATGTCCTGTCTCCACTACTTCCAACCAGCCGGTAGAATACTTCTCTTGTAAATCCTTCCACATAGACTGTTTTCGCCATTCGTACTTCGCCCGCATCACCTATTCTCTCTTCTTGTACACCAAGCCCTTGAAAATATCAAACGAGTTGCCGTCCGGCTGCAACTCCAACGTTTCGTGGGTGACCACATCTTCCGCAAGCAAAAGGCCGTACTCCAGTGTGATACCCCGGATCACACAGTTGCGGGTACGGCCATCGCCTGCTTCCACTCTTACCTGCTGGGTCAGATGGAACCACCGCTTGTAGTAGAGCGGTAAGAATGGCTTCAAGCCCAGACGCTGGAAAACACTGTAGAACTGGCCCATGGTAAACACAAGCTTGGCCAAAAGCGTCTCGTGCTCAAATGGCGGCAACGGCGCAAGCCCCTTTTGTGCTCTGATGTGGTTGAGCTTTTCCAACACCAAGTTTAGCGACGTGGTGGGCGCGGAGTTGGACACATTGACGCCGCCGCCCCATACAAGGTAGAACTGGCCATTGAGGAACTGGGAGTTGATCAACGCTCCCGAAACCTTGGCCCACTTTTCATCATCGCCCTCCACCGTGTCACTGGTGCTATCCTTGTCGGATAAACTGCGGAAAAACTCGGATTTCAACGCATACATGTCGTTAGGCCACTTGAGCCGGAGAGGCATGTCCTCATAGCCACAACCTTGGCCCTGCACGTCCGAACCATAGCCCAATATCAGCTCGATCAACGCCAACGAGCAGAGGTATTGCAACGTCACAATCGACGAGATCTGTTTCGCTCCGCTGGGCACCTTGAACACGATCGATGTGGCCATTACACCCTTGGGGTTGATCCAAACATTGCCACCCCGGCCCCTTCCGGCAATCTGCGTGGTGGCAGTGAAGGTCAAGCCCGACGGCAAATGGCGCAACAAGTTTGGATTGGCATCAAGAAGCGTATTGGTAGATGTGACCACTTCTCCGTACGCAAGCACGGAGCCAAAATCACGATTTTCGGACGCAATGTTGTTGGCACCATAGAGCCGCCCCAACCGCTCGTAGTAGCTCCGCATATCGAAATATGGGGTTTGCCTCACATCAGGCAAAGTGCCATGGTTCATGACCTGGACATGTTTCACACCCTCACAGAGCTCATCGACGGACTCTGCGCTTGTGTCGTGCAAAAGGAGCTCGGTTCCTCCCTCGTGGAGCTCGAACGTGTCGTGGATGTCTTCAAACGTGTTTTCTGCCACGAAATCCATACTCTCCCGCAAGTCAGACACGATGGTTTGGACACGCGTGGGGTCGAGATGCGACGTCAAGTAGATGGGCGTAAGACGGGGAATGCCTTGGTCCGTATCGTCGTTCACCCGGAGGCCCAAGCGGGCCAAACACCCGCGGAGAAACAGCCGGCGACCGGCTTCATGCTGTTCGAGGTCTTCCACCACGGTTCGGAAGTGTAAGTCCCGTTCATCTGGTCGCATGAGCGCTGTGGTGAACTCGGGGTGTGTTCCAGTTAGCAACACATTACCCTGGCCCACTTTGCAGTGAACAACCGCCGCCATGTCGCCCGAGTCCGCCACATCGGTTGCTCCCGTATAACGTGCAAGAACCTCCACATTGGGGTAGCGGGAGGCATCCATGAACATTCCGCCTCCATTGTAGTACGTGACCACGTGGTCTGGGGCCCCATTAAGAGGTACAGAGACGCTCATGCGCACCGCCCGAGAACCGGCGTGGGTGCCGTAGTCAAAGCCCTTGAAAACACAACCCTTGACGGTTCCGGGGAAAAAGCCAAGTTCACGTGGGCCGCTGACCTCCATGGCGGGGTTCCCCACTTCGAATTCGCAGCGTTTGGCGCTGTAGTAGCCACCGGCACAGAAACCAATGAACTTTCCGCCTTTGCGCACAAACTGCGAGATGAGAGTGTTGCCGCGGCCGTTCAACACATCGCAATAGGGCAAATCAGCGCCGCCGGGCAAAACCAACATGGCGGTTTTGTTCTGCCACGGGTCGTTTAGAAGCGCCGATTCGGACACCATAACCACCGCGTAGTAGGGCGACAAGTGGAATTGGAGCGACTCGATGGTGTGTTTGACCGACTCTTTGGTGGTGCCTTTGCCGGAATAGACAAGAACATTCATAGTATGGTAGTATCGACAGGCGATTGATGAAGTGCAGTGATAAAGCGGGCAAAGTTCAGCGAGTTGCGAAGCCACCCAAATTGAAATCCAGCAAGTTGAGACGTTCAGACAAATCGAGACTCCAAAGGATGTGGAAGAAACAAGTCTCCGTCAGCGTACTCAAGTGCGATCAAGAGTGTGACTGAGTCAGGTAGTGCGACTCAACCTGTGCGACTACCCACCCGTACCTTCACTACTCCACTACTTGTACCAAGCCATGGCCGCCATCTACGAACACCAGGAACCGATCCGGCTCAACCCGCAGCCGGGATTTGTGGTGAAGACCAAAATCGTCGACGGAAAAGGCGCGCACCTCTACTCCACCAAGGTGTTCATCAACATCTGCTACGATGAGCAAGTGCCAAAACCTTCGGATACGTTTGATCCCGAAACCGTGTTCCCCCAGATCGTCAACAACGAGTGGGAAGTGCCCATCATTGTTTCGCAGGAAAAAACCACTCACGACAAGAAAGGCGCTCCTTCTTTTGTGTACGACTGCTGTGTGAACAGCAGTTGCTTCCAGTGGGTGCAATTGAACCAAGACTTGCGGCTCATTGTGATCGAGTGGTGTCTCGAGGCAATTGAGATGATGTACGAGGTGGTTTTGGAGCGCGAGTACGCTGTGCCCAAGATGTTGAGCAAGGGCGAGCTCTCGGCCACGGAGATGTCGCCCGAGGAGTTGAAAAACGGACTCCAGGCCCGGTTGCTGCAGTTGAAGCAAAGCGAAACGCTCGGGTTGATCCAGGAGCTTGAGGTGGATGAAACCGAGCCAGACACGCTTCCGAGCTTGACGGATATTCTGGGAACCTCGAGACGGCCGTTGATCGAGGAGATTGGCGAGATGAGTATTAGTGACAAGTCGAAGACGACGCTTCTGCCTTCGCGGCCCCAGACTCAGACATCCACACCCGTGCCTTACACATTTGTGGTGTCCTCCCACACCAAA
This sequence comes from Clavispora asparagi, assembly GCA_030573135.1. Lineage (NCBI taxonomy): Eukaryota > Fungi > Ascomycota > Pichiomycetes > Serinales > Metschnikowiaceae > Clavispora > Clavispora asparagi. The sequence continues at coordinate 11,109 of JAJMCU010000080.1, forward strand.
GGCGACCAGTTCTATCTCAAGTTGGAGTCACCGGAAATCACCTCCATGCTCCATGTGACCACCAGCGGCGACGTCGTCACCATCACGAACCTGGATCCACAGCGCAAACTCGGGTCAGACAACACGCTACAAATGTCGCTTCCCCGCCACGCCACGCCGTACAAGTCGTTTGTGGTGGAGGCAGAACACGCCCTCTATGTGTTTTGCAAGGTGTCGCATCCACCTGCCTGATTGGGCGGGTGATTAGTCCCGCCGCTATCATTCCCGGCCTTCTGTGTGCACACCGTTATCTACTTGCACTTCGAGCCATTCCCGCTAATCTCCTCCTCATTGTCTTTCCCCCTCCAGCACAATGAACTCGGAAGAAGGGTTACTAGCCGGAGCCTATGACTCTGCCACCTACGATGCGGTCCCGTCCGAACCCAAAACTACCGATTCGCCCAAGGAATTGCGCTTCATCGCCAAATCATCTGGTCTGTTGATTGTGACGTTTTTCCTCCAATATCTCATGTCAGTCACGTCTATTTATGCCACCGGAAGGCTAGGCCCGGCCGAGTTGGCCGCCGCGTCTTTGGCCCTTTGCTCGTTTAACATCACCGGCCTTGCGGTGTACCAAGGCATGGCCACTTGTCTTGACTCGTTCTGTTCGCAGGCGTACGGCGCCGGAAAACCGGAGTTGGTGGGCGTGTATTTCCAGAGATGCTCGGTGATGCTTTTGGCAATCACCGTGTTTCCGCTTGCGCCCATGTGGTGGTGGTCCGGGCTGATTTTGCGCATTTTGGTGCCGGACGAGGGGTTGGCCCACATGTGCCAGACCTACTTGCGCGTTCTCCTCGCCGGCGCGCCGGGCTTGCTTCTTTTCGAGACGGGAAAGCGGTTTTTGCAGGCGCAGCACATTTTCAACGCCGGAACATACGTTTTGGCCCTTGCCGTTCCGCTCAATGTTCTCACCAACTGGCTCTTGGTGTGGCATCCGGTGTACGGGCTTGGGTTTATCGGCGCACCCATTGCGTCGGCCATTGGCTACTGGTCCATCTCGTTGTTGATGTTGGCCTACGTTTGCTTTGTGGACGGCAAGAAATGCTGGGGCGGTTTGGATGTTTCCAAGGCGTTGCACAACTGGGGTCCCATGCTCAAGTTGGCGTTGCCCGGCGTGGTGATGGTGGAGGCAGAGTACTTGGCGTTTGAGGTGTTGACCATTTTTGCTGCGGCATTCGGCACCAATGCGTTGGCGGCGCAGTCGATTGCTTCCAACGTGGGAAGTTTGGCGTTCCAGCTTCCGTTTGCGGTGGCGGTGGCTGTCAGCACTCGTATCGGCCATTTTGTGGGGATGAAGGACATCGATGCGGCGCGCGTGGTGACCAAGCTCTCGTTTGTGTTTGGCGGTGCCATTTCGTTGTTCAGCTTCACGGTGATTTTCACCAACAACGGATTGCTCGCATCCATTTTCACCAGCGACACTGAGGTGTTGACAGAGGGAAAGCGCATTATTCGGTTGGTGGCGGTGAACCAGATCAGTGACGGCGTCAACGTGCTTGGTGCTGGAGTGTTGCGGGGCCAGGGCAGACAGAACATCGGGTCCTACCTCAACTTGTTGTCGTACTATGCGATTGCGTTGCCTTTGGGGTATGTACTTGCGTTTTACTGTGGTATGGAGTTGACCGGGTTGTGGGTGGGGCTAATCTGCGGCGTGATGTTTTTGGCGGTGTGTGAGACGGTGTGTATTATTTGGAGTAACTGGCCGGTGATTGTGGCGGAGTCTGAGGGCAGGCATGATCATTGACCGGGTGTATATAGAATAGACGATTATGAGGTAGAATGGGCGGAGAATGTAATAGTATGATAGTATGATAGTATGAGAGTAAGATAGTAAGAAGTATGATAGTATGATAGTATGAGAGTAAGATAGTAAGAAGTATGATAGTATGAGAGTAAGATAGTATGAGAGTATGAGAGTAAGATAGTAAGATAGTAAGATAGTAAGATAGTAAGATAGTAAGATAGTAAGATAGTAAGATAGTAAGATAGTAAGATAGTAAGATAGTAAAATAGTAAGATAGTAAAATAGTAAGATAGTAAGAAGTATGATAGTAAGAAGTATGATAGTATGAGAGTAAGATAGTATGATAGTATGAGAGTAAGATAGTATGAGAGTAAGATAGTAAGATAGTAAGTTAGTAAGATAGTATGAGAGTAAGATAGTATGATAGTATGATAGTATAGCATAATACAACGGACCGTGGCATGAGTGAGATCTCGAGTCTTGAGAACCGGAGCATACCTAAGCAAATCAAGTGTTTACATAACAAAAGGACTAAGCTGAACGACTTGAAACTACATTCAAAAAGTACAAATGAATAATCCCACCCTCCAAAAAACCAACCTCACCCCGTTCTCTCATGCTAAACTCCCATCAACTGGAAGTGCGGTGCGCATCCCATCGGTGTGCAGTTAAAATTTTGAGATGACCACACTTCTTACCAACCACCATGGGTAGACGCAAGTTTGACAAGAAAACTGCCCAGACGTTTAACGTCGTTCACAGATCCCACGAGGACTCTCTATATTTCGACAATGACGCCTCGCGCCACGTTTTGGTGCCGGCAAACAAGCGCGATGCCAAAACCACCGAATCGGCCGTTTCCGCCGAGCCCAAGATCTTCACTCCCGCCGAGTTGCAAGAACGGTTCAGCGCCGCCGAAATCAAGAGCATGCGGGAAAATGAGGGTCTTGCCGCCCAGTACGGCATCTTCTTTGACGACTCCAACTACGACTACATGCAGCATTTGAAGCCCATTGGAAAGACTTCCGATGCGGTGTTCATCGAGGCCACGGCGGAAAAGCCGGTGAAAAAGAACATCAACGACCTTCTCAAAGAAAACCTACCCTCCGAAAAGACCCGGAAGGTGACCCACGACGTGCTCGAGAACATTCCGCGCGAACTTCAAGGATTCAACCCGGAAATGGATCCACGGTTGCGAGAGGTGTTGGAGGCGCTCGAGGATGAGGCGTATATTGAGGGCGAGGACGCGGAGGAGGGAGACATTTTCGCTGATTTGTTGGAGGGCGGTGAAGTGGAGGACGAGGACGACTTCTACTACGGCTCCGAGGGCGAGTACGACGAGTGGGATCTCGACAACTACGAAGAGGAGTACGGCCAGTACGACCTGGACAACGCAACCGTGCAGTTGGAGAATGCCTACAACGAAGGCGAGGCTCCCGAAGAGCTCGAGACCGGCGTCCAGAACACCACATGGGAAAAGGACTTCTTCAAGTACAAGAGCGCTACCAAGAACACCGTCAACGACTGGGACTCGGACGATGAGTTTGAGGAGGAAGGCGAAGCTGCAGATGTGTTGCCCGACCTTCCGGCCATTGGCGGAAAAAAGAAAAAGAACCGTACCAGAAAGAAGATGGGTGCTATGACCGACACCACGTCGTTTTCCATGACGTCGTCTGCGTTGTTCCGGAGCGAGGGTCTCACGCTTTTGGACGATCGTTACGAGCAGCTCATGAAGAAGTTTGAACAAGACGACGAGCCCCAAGCGCCTGCCGAGTTCAACATGAAGGAGGAGCGCCTGGACTTTGAGGGCTTGCTCGACGACTTTTTGGACAACTACGAGTTTGAGCGTGGTGGACGGAAATTGATGAAGAGAGACGACCGTCTTAAGTCCTACCAGGAGGCAGCTGACAGTGTGTCGAAGAGTAAGACTGCAGCCAGAAGAAAGAAGGAGAAGGCGGCGATGGAGGCGCTTGGCGGAAGCTTTGGGAACCTTGGGTTGTAACACTACAGACCAGGAGCAGGTTGGCCGTGGCCAATGATGCGATTCACGGTTTATATAACATAAAGACATAGACATGGAAGAGGAATGTAGGGTGTTAATGAGTGGTGGGGCAGTAGAAGTTCAGCTGCTGCTCAATTGATGGTTTCGACCTGTCAGAAGAATTGAGAATAAAATGGGATTAGATGGGAATCGGGTGAGAGTAAGCGACAGTGAGTGAGTGAGCAGGTCTAGCTAATTCCAGAAAATACGAGGAATTAATATTTTGACACCACCAAGAATTGAAATCTACCAACAACCATTTTATTCATTCCGCTTTATCCATTCCATTTAGCCATTCCATTTAGCCATTCCATTTAGCCATTCCGTTTTATCCCCTCAGTAGTACTCCGTCGCTACATACAATCTGCAATTGTTCTGGCCGCGCGAGCAGATCCACATCAACTCTACTGAATATTTCCCCTCCAACACATTTTCAGCTAGATTAAAACCTCTTACAAGATGCCCCACCTCATATACAACCTTATTCACCACCGGCACAGGTGGCGTTGGTCTCCTCCACCCAAACCACAAGGTCGTGCCTTAACCGATTATTCCCGACTCAAGTCCAAAAAACAGCCACACACTGCCCCTCAAGGAATTACCGTGTTGTGGTCTGTAAGAGTCAAACAGCTCCTCTTTGTTTTTCTTCTTCTTCTGCTCTTTGCTTACTATTTCAAAACCTCAGGCCAACACAAAATGTCCGTATCGTCGGTGTCCAAAGTGTATACCGACGTGCTAGCCACAAAGCCACAGGCGTACTGGGACTACGAAAACGTCAACCTCAAGTGGAACTCGCAGGACAAATACGAAGTGATTAAAAAGCTTGGCCGCGGAAAGTACTCGGAGGTGTTTTTGGGGGTGGATTTGACCTCTGGCGACAAGTGCGTCATCAAGGTGTTGAAGCCGGTCAAACGCAAGAAGATCAAGCGGGAAATCCTGATTTTGAAGAACTTGGTGGGCGGGCCCAATATCATTGGGTTGTTGGACATTGTCCGCGAGCCACTGCTGAAAACCCCGGCGCTTGTGTTCCAACATGTGGACAATATCGACTTCCGCACGTTATACCCTACGTTTAACGACCACGACATCCGGTACTACATGTTTCAGCTCTTGAAGGCGCTCGACTACTCGCACTCCATGGGCATCATGCACCGTGACGTAAAGCCACACAATGTGATGATTGACCACAACCTCAAGACCTTGAAACTCATTGACTGGGGGTTAGCGGAGTACTACCACCCCGGAACGGAGTACAACGTGCGCGTGGCGTCGCGATACTTCAAGGGCCCGGAGTTGTTGGTGGATTTCCGGTTGTACGACTACTCACTCGACTTGTGGTCGCTCGGCTGTGTGCTTGCGTCGCTTGCGTTCAAGAAGGAGCCGTTTTTCCACGGCAAGTCCAACACCGACCAGTTGGTGCAGATTGTGCGGGTGTTGGGCTCGGACGACCTCCACCGCTACTTGCTGAAGTATGAGCTCACGCTTAGCGAGGAGTACGAGGACTTGGGCTACTACAACAGACGTCCATGGAAGCGTTTCATCAACGACAACAACAAGCACCTTGTGAGCGATGAGCTTATTGACTTCATCGACAGCATTTTGCGCTATGACCACCAGGAGCGCCTCACGGCCAAGGAGGCGATGGCGCACCCTTACTTTGACCCGGTGAGACTGCAGTAAGCCAAGAGTTGGTATAAGTTGCGAGCCGCGAGGATTGCGAATCTCTCTTGCAAACCGTAGACGGCAACGCGTATGTTTTCCGGTGGTTATTTATTGGCCATTGGTGGGATGAGAGGAGAGAAATGAGAGAAACGAAGAGACGAGATCGGAGAGAATGAGAGACGAGACCGGAGAGAATGACAGAAGAATGAGAAAGAAGGTGGGCAGCATGAGTGGGGATTGCTCCCTTATATGTAGCGGTTTATTTCCTTCGCCCCCCGGCGACTATGTTGTCTTATAGAAATCCCATAATCTGATTCCTGGCGGATCCCAATCTATGGATCTAACATTCACTAGGTATACTTCGCCCAATAAACTCCTGTACTGATGTGAAGGTCCTACATCTATCCGCCTCAGACCAAGTTCCACCATCTTCTCTCTGCACTCCACTCATATACCATCTTCTTCTTCTCCCACAACACAATGTCTAAGGTATTTTTCGACATCACCGCCGGCGGCAAGCCAAAAGGAAGAATCGTGTTCCAGTTATACAACGATGTGGTGCCCAAAACCGCCGAGAACTTTAGAGCCTTGGCTACAGGCGAAAAGGGCGTTTCTGCCAAATCAGGAAAACCGCTTCACTACAAGGGTAGCGGGTTCCACCGTGTGATCAAGGGCTTCATGTGCCAAGGCGGTGATTTCACACACGGCACCGGAATTGGCGGTGAGTCCATTTACGGCGAGAAATTCGAGGACGAAAACTTCAAGTTGACGCACGACAAGCCATTCTTGTTGTCGATGGCCAATGCGGGCGCCAACACTAATGGGTCGCAGTTTTTCATCACCACCGTGCCAACTCCCCACTTGAACGGCAAACACGTGGTGTTTGGCGAGGTGATCCAAGGTAAGTCGATAGTGCGCCAGATGGAAAGATGCGAAAAGGGCGCCAACGACAAGCCGGAGGAAGACTGGGTGATTGCTGACAGTGGAGAGCTTCCGGCAGACTACGAGCCGGAGAGCAGTGTTGTGGCGGATGACGGAACCGGTGACATCTACGAGGAAGCCATGGCAGACGATGACAAGATCGATGTCAACAAGCACGACACCGTGTTCACTGCAGTCAACTTCTTGAAGGACTTGGGTACCAAGCTTTTGAAGGAGGGCCGCTTTGACAAGGCGTTCGAGAAGTACTGCAAGGCGTCGGGCTTCTTGAATGACTTTTACCCCGAGGACCAGACCGACGAGCTTGTGAAGCAGAGATCGTTGTTGAACATCTCGTGCTACTTAAATGCATCATTGGCGGCATTGAAGATGAAGGACGGAAAGAAGGCGGTCAAGTCTGCCGAGGAGGCACTTTACTTCACCGATGTCATTGACGACAAGAGCCTGGCCAAGGCGTGGTACAGAAAGGGCTCGGGCTACCTTCTCATTAAGGATGAGGACAATGCCATTGCTTCGTTTGAGAGTGCGCTCAAGTTTTCGCCTAACGATGCGGCGGTTTTGAAGGGATTGCAAGAGGTCAAGGCGTTGGCAAAGGCCCGTAAGGACAAGCAAAAGAAGGCCATGGCCAAGTTTTTCAGCTGATGGTCCATAAAAGTAAATATACGTGACATGTGCTGAAGGCTCCAGCAAATCTGTACTAAGGGAGGAGGACACCAGAGTAGAAAAATTTGCAGAACATGTACTTCGCTGGATTACCTAAGATCAGATCTAATCGGATGAATGACACCAGATCGGATTTCCGCCCACTACCCCACCTGGCGAAAGAGTAATGCAGATAAACGCTTTTCGGCTCGGCTTTTGTGCATGTAAAACACGGCACCGGAAAAATTACACGTTATCTGCAGAGGTGCCTATCTTGGTTGCTTTGGGAAAAATGGCCCAGGGAGAGAAACTAGTATTTTTGCATAGACCATGGCAAGCGATTACTAAGATGAGAGCCACCAGAGGATACGAAAATTCAAAGAGACGGAAATTTCTTATTGTGGTATTTGTTTCTGCCGCGAAGTGGCTATGGGAGTACATGCATACGCTCATGCTGCAACTGCAAGTGAGACAGCAATCGTACCGAAGCAATCAGGGGCAAGTATATAAGATGAAAAATCTTCCAGGTGGTAGGTACGGATGGCTATAAAACAAATGTCGAATTCAGAAGAATCTTCGCTTCCGAAGGAAGCTCCTTCCATCGACAGAGAGGATGCCGCATTGGAACAAGAAGACTACTTCATAGGTGCAAAGAAGCACGATGAAGCCAGAAACCAGGACTACTTCTCCGTTCCCAAAAAGCATCCAATGTTTGATGCTCCGGATAATGATGAAAAGGAAAGACCCCCCGTTTTCCGCCGCAGGACAAGCAGAAAATTTACTGGTTATCTTCATGATGATGGAAGAAGAGAACTCCGGGGAAAAGATTGTTACGATAAATTGGGGTTTAGCTTCTCATCTCGGAAAAAGTGGATGATTTTATCTGTCATTTTTGCAGTGCAATTGTCGATGAATTTCAACACTAGCATTTATCCCAATGCCATCCCCCTCATTGCCGATGAGTGGGATATCGATTTACAGAAGGTCAGAGTCAGTCAAATGATGTTCCTTATTTGTTATGCTTTCGGGTGTGAGTTGTGGGCCCCATGGTCGGAGGAATTTGGCCGTTGGCCCATAATGCAGGCTAGTTTGAGTCTTGTTAACATTTGGCAGATTTTAGGTGGCCTAGCTCCAAATTTTGGCTCTATTGTGGTTGCCAGATCCTTAGGCGGTCTTTCTTCTGCTGGAGGATCAGTAACTTTGGGTATGACTGCTGATATGTGGGAGGCAAATGATCAAGGATATGCTGTGGCATTTGTAGTGCTTTCGAGTGTTGGTGGATCTTCACTCGGCCCTATTTTCGGTGGTCTCACCCAAGAATATCTTTCATGGAGATGGAACTTTTGGATTCAGTTGATTTTTGGTGGAGTGGTTCAGATAGCCCATTTCTTTCTTGTTTGTGAGACTCGTTCCTCAAATCTTGTGGATAGAGAAGCCAAAAGAAGAAGGGATAGTGGAGAAGACGACAATATATACGGCCCGGGTGAAATCTATGGCCACCGAATGTCATTCAAGACAGTGTTAAAAATTTGGCGTCGTCCTTTCGAGATGTTTTTGAAGGAACCTATTGTATTATGTCTTTCTCTTCTCTCCGGTTTTTCTGACGCTTTGATCTTCATTTGTATGGAACTGTTCACGCTTGTATACGAGCAATGGAATTTTTCCACTGTTGCCTGCGGTCTTGCATTCATTCCTGTTATTGTCGGTTACTTCATTGCCTATGGAATTCACATTCCGGATATTTGGAGACAGCAAACTCTTATCAAGAAATTTGGCGAAGAGTCTCGGTTTGCCGAGAGGCGATTGCTTCTACTTTTATTTATTGCACCTTTAGAAGCAATTGGCTTGTTTGGGTTTGCTTGGACGAGTATGGGACCCTCTCACAATCCTTGGATTGCACCCATGATATTCACAGGGTTAATTGCAATCGCGAACTACAGTATCTACATGTCTACCATCGACTATATGGTGGCGGCGTATGGTCCTTACTCAGCTTCGGCGACTGGTGGAAACGGATTCGCCCGGGATTTCTTAGCGGGTCTTGCTGCAATGTACTCAGCTCCAATGTACAATAACATCGGCGGCAAAAGGCATTTACAATGGGCCAGTACTCTTTTAGGGTGTTTAGCACTTTTGGTTTCCATCCCCATCTATATTTTCTATTGGAAAGGGCCACAAATTAGAGAGAGGAGTAAGTTTGCTCAAACATTGGCCGCCGACAAAAAGCTCGTGGATGAACTTTCTTCGGACGAAGAAGAAGAACAGAATCAGGTTTGAATTTATATATTTTAGACAAACGGCAAAAATATTCGATTTTTTTTAGAGTTACGCGCTCTTCCTCGTATTCGAAAGAACATTTTTTGGTCTAACAATGAATGAATAAAAGCGATTAGATTTTTACCTCCGATATTACAAACACAAAAAACACAGAAAATAAAAAAGTGCCTTCAGGTTCGTTGGTATAGCCAAAGATTCCTATATGTGAGCGCAGACCCATACCTCCTGGAATTGCCCGGGCTATCCCACTAATCAGATGTCGCGACTCTTTACTATTCTCAAATGGCTTATCACAGTATGACATTATAAAGTTGTCACGAAATCCGTTCTGAGAAAAAAAAAAAATTCAAAATTATATTTCTACAATGGGACAAGACAGGCAAAGGGTGTCTTTAGCTTGTACTCATTGCCGCACCAGAAGAGTCAAGTGCAACGTTAACGAATCGTTACCATGTCTGAATTGCGTGAAAAGAGAGCTAAAATGTGTGGTATTGGCTACAGATAAGAGAAAAGATCGTTATCGGACGCAATATATGTCTGAGCTTGAATCGAAAGTGGCCCATTATGAGACACTAATCCGAAAGATAAAGGAGAATTCCGAGATCACCTCTAAGTTACTCCAATCCGAATTACTCGCATTCCCGCATGAATGCCCAAGACCAAAGAGAGAGCCAACCGAAGAGCCTGAAGTTCCGCTTCCGACAGGTGTTCGTGGTTCCTATTTAAACGATAGAACTTTTACCGGTGATGAAAAATTACCCGCGGCGGTTTTCGGACCGACGAGCGTCTTTGATACAGAAACCGCCCAGCCGGAATCCCCAACTACAACCTCTTTGCGGTCAGATCCAATTATTATTGAATGTATCAAGCTGTTCTTTCTGTGGCAGTATCCTGACATTCATCTGTTTGTTTTTCGTGAGGCATTCTTGCTTGATTTCTTCAATCCCAAGTCGAATGGAGTGTACAGTTCAGCGGAATTGGTCAATGCAATCTGCGCCATAGGTGCACTGATATCTCCGGATCTGTCTATTAGGGAGAGATCCGACCAGTTTTATACCGATTCCCGTGAGGCACTAATGAATTTAACAGACTCACCTACTATTTGCTCGCTCCAATCATACCTACTCTTGGGGTTGTACGATGTTTATAATGGGAGAATTAACAGAGGTTGGATCCTATCAGGAGATGCATTTCGCATGGGTTTAGGAATTGGGTTCCATTTATCTCCAACAGAGTGGCTGGTTAAACAGGAAGAGGAAGTCAGCGATTTCACGGTGAGCATTCGAAGCAGAATTTTTTGGGGTTCGTTCATAGCGGACAGATTTTTGAGTCTCATTCTTGGGCGGCCCTCTTCTTTAAAAACAGACGATGCGTCTATTCCGACGTCGATAAACATGCCAGCGATTGAATGGATCCAAGACTATACATATCCTGGTCCTACAGACAAGAAGATAGTCGATTACATTGACATATCAAACCCCTTGAAGTACTTGAGTAGCTTAGTTTCCATTTCGGATGAAATTCTCAGCAAAGTATTTTCAAGCGTACGCAACGACGAGAAGATCAACGGAAACCCCGATCTAATAAACCTTCTAGGTCATTATAACGAAAAAATCTTTCATTGGAGAAAAAGCTTGCCAGTAATAATGCAATGGACTACGCAGAATTTGGCAAGCCAGGGTCATGACCACACGAAAATGTTTTTGCGCTACTTCTATTATATGGTTTTATTGTGTTTGAACCGTCCCTTCATCGAAGATACCAAAGGATACAATGATTCGAGGAATGCGAAAAAAGTGTGCGAGGAAGTCATCAAAGACCTATACGCTTCGATACACTCGTTCGTCGGGAACCACGGTTTCCAGCGCTGCTCGTTTCTCATTCTGTACTCTTGTATCATGTGTGTTTCTATCATTCTTTTATCGAGTGACGCTAGCGACTTAACCGAAAATAGTAGTCTAACGGATTATTTTTTCGAGTTCATGACAGTGTTGAAACTCTCGTCCCCAACATGGAAACTTTGCGAAAGATCGTATAACAAGGTGAGAATTACATTGCAGAATGAGTACAAGTTGAGTTACGACTACTTGTTCTCGAGATTTCTCGAAAATAAACAATTAGAGGATGAGGCGTTCCTCGTCCAAGGAAATTCAATAATATCAATGGCTAGCACTGAAGAACAAGACCTTTATACGGATTACCCCTCTGGTGGAGAGACAAATTTTTCTAATTTGGAAGAATTAGTGGGTTTCGGTGGACCCCCGGTTTTCACAACGTCAGAAAGCAATGACTGGTCATTTCTATTTTCTGCCTACGTGCCTGCGGATGAGCGTTAATTCATCTGTGTGATTGATTGATCTTATCGGAAATCACTATCCACCGATAAACTCCGCATATTCTGTATGTAACATCAGGTGTTGCGGACGGAAATCAACTTCCAGGTTATCTTATCGTGGCGCATGCACGGCGATTGCGCGCCGATAAGTTCATTCGCGCATGCGAGCTATATTTAAGCGCAGGCCATTCACTTTGAGGAAAGCGTTGCCAAATTATCAATTTGAAGGCATGAGTGAAAAGAACGAGAAAAGTGCGATTATTGCTTCAGCGTATGAAGTTGACTCTGCGCCGTTGGAGTCCTTGGGGGCTTCATTCGATCCCAAGGATGAGAAAAAACTTTTGCGCAAGTTTGACTGGAGAATCATGCCATTATTTTGCGCGGCCTACTTTTTTTCGGCACTTGACAGATCTAACATTGGAAACGCACAGGTTGCGGGCTTAGGTGAAGATCTTGGATTGTCGAGCCGTCAATATTCAAATGCAGTCAGCCTTGTGTACGCTACGTACCTCCCAGTAATGTTACCCGGGGTTTGGGCCATGCGGTACTTTAAGAAGCCGCGTATGTATATGGGAGGAATGATAATCTGCTGGTCAATTGTCTCTGTTTTCACGATCTTTGTCAAAAGCTATGCTTCGTTGATTGTGGTAAGATTGCTTCTCGGACTTTTTGAAGGTTCGTTTTTCAGCTGCATGACTCTTATTGCCACAGATTATTTCCTTGCTGATGAAATCGGAAGAAGAACATCCTACTATTTCGTTGCATCGGCTTGTTCCAGTGCATTTGGTGGTCTTATCGCTACGGGAATTACAAAAATTCCTAAAGGGGCGCTCAAGCCTTGGCACTATCTATTTTTGATAGAGGGACTTTTATCGCTCATTTGTGGTTTATCTGTGTTCTTCTTGTTGCCCGATAGTCCAGAGAAAATGATTCACACCCCTGAAGAAAAGATCATTTTCGAAAGCCGCAAAGAAAGAAGACGGCAATATGATGGATCAACTGGATTTGATAAGAATGAGCTTCTTTCTGCTCTTGACTTCAAGATAGTATGCTCGGTTGTGATTCAATTTTGTCAGGATGTTTGTTTGTATGGCTTCCTGACGTTCTTGCCCATCATCTTAAAAACTGATCTTCAGTTCAATTCTTTGAAAGCTCAGTATTTGACTGTACCGGTTTACATTTTTGCTGGCTTGATTTATTTGTTTTTGGCCGAGGTCTCGGATCGCACCCAGCTACGGGGTCCGATCATCATTTTGTCCAATGTATTTGGAATTGCAGGGTATATCATCCTTTTGAGTGCACATCCAGCAGGAGTTAAGTACTTTGCGTGCTATCTCATTTGCTTTTCTCTCTATATTGGAACGGGTATTAATGAGTCATGGATCGCAAGCAACACTGCCCCTGCTTTCAAGAGAGGTACATCTATTGCAATTAACCAGTCATTAGGTAACGTTTCAGGTGCAATCAGCCCCCAAGTCTACGTACACCCTCCTGACTACAAATTGGGCCATGCGTTTACCTTAGGATGTTTGTGTGTTTCTTCGGTAGTTTCCCTCATTTGCACCTTGTACTTGAAGAGAAAGAATAAAATCCATCAACGGATTTTGGAAACAGGTGTGGATGACAGAAAACAAACAAGGAGAATAGGAGATGATTCCCCTGAGTTTCGCTTTATTATCTAGATAAGGGATCTAGTTTCGCTTGGTTATTTAGATAGGGTCCTGAGGACCCGAAGTAAATAAAAAAAAAAAAAAAATGCTGCGTTAGATCGTACAGGACACGGTTGACTATTTCCGACAACTATTATCTCACCAATAGCGGTACTTGAATATATATGTAGCTCTTATCCCCTGATTAGAGCGTCACTATCAAATGAATCCTTCCGATTTTAGAAGGATCTGCGGATGTGGAGATTTCCAAACTCAAACCAGTGGTCAAGTCCCCGGATATGCTCAGGCAAATTTGTTGATCTTACCTTCCACCGCAGCAGCGGACTTCAAAGACCTCTGCTCGAGAAACCCAGTACCTTTATCATTGCTTGCAACAACAGAAGCTGGAGAGTATTCAAGAGTTGACAATCTGTTTGTTTTAGACGATGAGGACTTTGACATCAGAACCAACTTCCCAAAGTACAATGTCTACGATAAAGGCCAGCTCGTATCCACTACCACAGACATCAAAAGCCTTTGGGATCCCAAGTCAAGTGTGGGGTTTCTCATTGGTTGTTCCTTTTCCTTTGAACATGCCCTAGCAGTAGCAGGCTTACCAGCTAAAAATGCGATACTCAATAAGACCGTTTCGATGTACCAGACGACCAAGTTTTTGGACAACGCGGGAATCTTCACCCATGTACCGTATATTGTGAGCATGAGGCCGTATAAACTCAAGGATTTGGAGGTGGTTCGGTCCATTACGCGGCAATACCGCAAGACCCACGGAGAACCCATTGATTGGGGTTTCGATGCGGTGCAACGGCTTGGTATTGCCAACTTGGAAAGACCCGAATACGGCGATTGTACAGAATTTGCTGAAGATGAGATTCCGGTGTTTTGGGGCTGCGGGGTTACGGCTCAGGTTGCAGCAATGTCTGTGGCAGACAAGATTGATGGATTAGTTATTGGCCATGTCCCGGGCCACATGCTTGTTCTTGATATTAAGGACGAAGACATTGTGGCAATGGGTCACGGTATGTAATCTTCAGCCCTACTTTAACAAATAATGTTTTATGATGATTGATTTTTGTAACCAGCCCCACTCACAAGGCTACAGGCGTATCTTGGGAATTAAGAGTGTGCAGAGTAAGCCACCGCGGATATTGTTTCGCCATTGCCACAGCTATTCGCGGGACCGCGGAAACCTATTTCCGCAGGGGATTCTCCATACCCCAGGAAATTGTTTTCCGGCGGACTCCGCGATATCGACATTGATCCGAACTTGACTTTACTATTAAAACCAGACATAATCCCGTTATCCCTCTCCACCAACTGAACAATGGGATTTCGCATAGCTATAGATGTATGTCGATTGAACTGTAATGCCGATTGTGAGTACTAACTATTGAAGAGAGGTGGAACTTTCACTGATTGTGTGGGTAATCCAGGAACAGGCAAGCAAGAAGACGATGTGGTGTTGAAATTGCTATCTGTTGACCCGGAAAACTACCCAGATGCCCCCTTGGAAGGTATTCGTCGTTTGCTCGAAAAACTTTCGGGGGAAACCATTCCTAGAGGCCAGCCTTTGGATACTTCCAATATTGACTATCTCCGCATGGGGACCACGGTCGCTACCAATGCGCTATTAGAGAGAAAGGGCGAGAGATGTGCATTAATCACCACTAAGGGATTCAAAGATGTGTTAAATATTGGAAACCAAACAAGACCCCACATTTTTGACTTATCCATTTCCAAGCCAGAGGTATTGTACGAGCAAGTTGTTGAAATCGACGAGAGAGTTACTCTCGAGGATTTTGTCGAAGACCCACATCAAAAGAGATCCTCTGCAAACGGTGAGGATCTTGTTGTGGGATTGTCTTCAGAAGTGGTGAGAGTTCTTAAAAGACCCGACGTCGCCGATATCAGGTCGACATTGAGTGTTATCTACGATTCAGGAATCCGCTCCATTGGTGTTTGCTTGATGCATTCTTACACTTTCCCGGACCACGAAAAGCTCGTGGGTGACATTGCCCGCGAGATCGGCTTCACTCATGTTTCGCTTTCTTCGGAATTGAGTCCAATGATCAAATACGTGGCCAGAGCAAACTCGTCTATTGTGGACGCGTACTTGACTCCCGAGATCAGAAAGTACTTGTCTAGTTTTGAAGCGGGCTTGAAGCATGGATACCTTAGTCAGGAGAAGGCTAACGGAGTTCGTTGTCACTTTATGCAATCAGATGGTGGTTTAGTGGATGCTGCTGCCTTTTCTGGTTTGCGAGCTATTCTTTCAGGTCCGGCTGGAGGTGTTGTGGGATATTCTGAAACATGCTACAACCCAAATAACAATATTCCATTGATCGGCTTCGATATGGGGGGCACCTCCACTGATGTGTCTCGTTATGGTGAAGGTAAATTTCACCATGTTTTCGAGACCATTACTGCAGGCGTGACGATTCAATCGCCTCAATTGGATATCAACACTGTTGCTGCTGGAGGTGGTTCGATTTTGACATACAAGAATGGTTTATTCCATGTTGGACCCGAATCTGCTTCTTCTGAGCCGGGTCCCGCATGTTACAGAAAGGGCGGCCCTTTAACTGTCACTGATGCAAATCTCTTTTTGGGAAGATTGCTTCCAGAGTACTTCCCCAAGATTTTTGGCCCGAACGAAGACCAAAGTTTGGACTTAGACGCATCCACTAATAAATTCATTGAGTTGACCAAAAAGATCAACGACTCCAATCCAAGCATGCCTGAAATGACCCCGGAAGAAGTAGCTTTTGGGTTCATCAAGGTTGCGAACGAAACCATGGCAAGACCTATCAGGCAATTGGTTCAGGCAAAAGGTCATGTTGCCGCTAACCATAGGTTGGTTTCCTTTGGTGGTGCCGGTGGACAACATGCTGTTGACATTGCCGAATCTTTAGGAGTGAACACCGTTTTGATTCACAGATACTCTTCTGTTTTGTCCGCATACGGTATGGCGCTTGCAGATGTGGTAGAAGACATTCAAGAACCTTCTTCTGTTACGTTGAATGATGATTCTATAGAGCATTTAACATCCAAGTTGAATGCTCTTAAGAGCAGATCAAAGAAGACTCTCGAAGCACAAGAATTCAGCGACGATGACATCATCTTCGAGGAATACTTGAACCTTCGTTTCAAAGGCACTGAATCCGCCATCATGGTTCCTAAAGGAGAATCGTGGGACTTCCAAAAAACTTTCAATGAAATGCACAAGAGAGAATTTGGGTTCATCTTCGACAAGGAGATTGTCGTGGACGACGTGAGAGTTAGAGCAATTGGTAAGTCCGTCTCAACTAAAGAATCTTATGTTGACGACCAAATCGAAGAGCTTCGCAGTAAGAACGGTATTTTCTCGGTTTCAGAAAACTCAATCAGATTTAAGAAGAATGTTTACCTCGATGGCGCCAACTTTCTTACACCGGTGTACAGATTGGAAGACTTGGCTGTTGGAACAAATGTCTCTGGTCCCGCTATCGTTGCCGACGGAACTCAAACAAATTTGATTCCCCCAAATGCCAGTGCCTTAATCTTGAAAAGCCACATGGTTGTCACGATCGACGATTCAAAGAAAGAGAGCGCATCAAATGAAGCCAAGGAAGAGGCTAACGAAGCTGCTGATCCCGTTTTGCTTTCTATCTTCGGTCATCGTTTTATGGATATTGCAGAGCAGATGGGTGCATCCTTACAAAAAACATCTGTTTCAGTTAATGTTAAGGAGAGATTAGACTTTTCTTGTGCTTTGTTTGATGCTCAGGGAAACCTTGTGGCCAATGCACCACACGTTCCAGTTCACCTTGGTTCTATGTCAACTTGTATAGGCTTTCAGGCCAATTACTGGAAGGGAAAGCTTAAACCTGGAGATGTGGTCGTTTCTAATCACCCTTCAGCGGGTGGTACCCACTTACCTGACATCACAGTGATCTCGCCAGCATTCTTAGGAGATGAGATTATCTTTTATGTTGCTTCTAGAGCACATCATTCTGATATTGGTGGTCTTTTGCCCGGCTCCATGCCACCAAACTCCAAGTTTTTGATTCACGAAGGTGCATCCATCTTCTCCGAATTACTTGTTAAAAACGGTGAGTTTCAGGAAGAAAGAATGACCGAATTATTGTTGACAGAGCCCGCCAAGAGTCCAGGTTGTTCCGGAAGCAGAAGATTGAGTGACAACATCAGTGATTTGAAAGCACAAATTGCCGCTAATCAGAAAGGTATCTCTCTCATTGACAACTTGGTGAAGGAGTTTGGATTGACTACGATCTTGAAGTACATGGTTGCTATTCAAGACAATGCAGCCGAGACTGTCAGCAAGATGTTAAGCAAAGTTATTTCCAAGAACGGAGAAGCACTTTACAGTGTTGATTATATGGACGATGGATCGAAGATCCAGTTGAAAATCACTCCGGATGAAGAAGATGGCAAGGTTGTGTTTGACTTCAGTGGAAGCAGCATGCAATCTTACAGTAACATCAATGCCCCTATGGCGATTACCTATTCTGCCATCATCTACTGTATGCGTTGCTTAGTGGACGAAGCTATTCCATTAAATCAGGGGTGCTTGCGCCCGATCAAGGTTATTATTCCTGACTCGTCGATTTTGAACCCGGACGAAGGATGTGCTGTTGTTGCTGGTAATGTTTGCACTTCACAAATCATCACTGGGGTGATTCTCAGTGCATTCAAGGCATCGGCAAACTCACAATCCTGCTGCAACAACTTCACTTTCGGAGTGGGAGGAAACGACACCGAAGGAAATTACGTTCAAGGTTTTGGGTATTACGAAACCATTGCTGGAGGCCATGGTGCTGGACCTACTTGGGATGGAACGAGTGGAGTTCACACCAACATGACAAACACTAGAATCACCGATGCGGAGATCTTTGAGAGAAGATATCCCGTCCTCATCCGTGAGTTTTCCATCAGACCAAACTCTGGTGGTGCCGGTGCGCACCGAGGTGGAGACGGTGTCATTAGAGACATTGAATTCCGTATTCCAGTGACGGCCTCTATTTTGTCAGAGAGAAGAGTTGTGCCTCCGCATGGATTGGAGGGAGGCTCCGATGGCGAACGTGGTTCGAACATTTGGATTCGTACCCTCAAGGACGAACACGGAAATGTCATTGGTTCCAGAAAGGTTAATGTTGGAGGTAAGGCTACAGTCGATGCCGCTGCCGGCGACCGCTTTGTCATCAATACCCCCGGAGGAGGTGGATTTGGCCACTCCTCCTCCCAATTACCCACAGAGAAGAAGCAGCATCCACATTTTGCCGGTACTGGAAATGTGTCTATCCGTAACGACGCTCAACTAACCAACTAGGGGAGAAATCGAAATCAATTGAAATTATGTGCAAGTGTAGTATGAGTGTAAAGGGGTGGTTATCTATATCTATCTAGAGATTATGAGTGTAGTGAACGTCACCATCCAACTCTTGAAGTCTGGCGGCAGCTTGTTCACTGGTGAGGTCCCTCTGGGCCTCACCCAACATTTCAAATCCAACGCAGAACTTCTTGACCGACGCAGATCTCAAGAGTGGGGGGTAGAAGTGCATGTGGAACCACGAGTTGTTCTTCTCTTCTTCCAGGGCCACCAATGGCGCTTGGTGCAAGCCCATTGAGTATGGAAACGATGTCAAGAAGAGATTGTCGTACTTGGTGGTGAGTTTCTTGATGATTGCCGCGAGGTCTGACTTGTTCTTGTCCAGGAAGTCTGCGAGCGACCGCAAGTGGGATTTGGCAATCAAAAGTGTTTCAAACGGCCACAACGCCCAGAACGGAACCACCACCACGAAAGAGTCGTTTTCCACCACCACACGAGTCTTCTCCGCCAACTCTAGCTGCACATAGTCTCCGAGCAAGTGGGAGCCATTGGTGGATTTGTATTTTTCCATGTTGTGGAGCTCGTGGCTCACCTCGGTAGGAACAACATCCAAGCACCACGCCTGGCCGTGGGGGTGGGGGTTGGAACACCCCATCGCAGAACCCTTATTTTCAAAGATCTGGATGTACTTGTAGGGGGCTTTTCCTGCCGCCAGCTCCAGCTGGGTATCTAAGTACAACCTTTGCCAGGTGTCCACTACCTCGCGAATGGCCGAATCTTCCATAAGCGGAATGGTGAGCGCATGGTTGGGACTGAAACAGATGACAAAGCAGTTGCCCTTCACGCTGTGAACCTGGAGCAATCTGGACTTGACATTTTCGTCGTTTTCCACCTTTCCATTGTAGTCGGGCAGGTCGAGCTGGACTGCAGGGTAGTCGTTCGGAAAAACGTAGGTGGAGGTGTACTTGGGGTTGGATCCGTTAGCGGCACGAACATTTCCCGGACACAAGTAGCACTTTGGGTCGTACAGAGGCAGGGAATTTTTAGTCACCTTTTCTTGAGCACCTTGCCAAGGTCTTTTGGCGCGATGGGGAGAACAAAGGACAAATGTGTCGGAAAGGGGATTGTATCTTCTATGGGAATGGTCGGTGAAGCTGAATTCAGACATTTAGGATTTATGGGGGAAAAGCTGGGAGTTTCAACCTCCGGAAGATCACCACGAGATTTAAAACGGCCATATGGACAGGTGACGCGGAACCCCACGACATTGCGTGCAGATGGCTGATCCGGATACCGGGGGTGAATGGTTAAACCCCCCGTGCATGATAAACCGGGGGTGGGAGTGGGGCACGCATTTCTTCACGCATGTCGGTCTGTGCCGGACAATTACACGGATTTCCCGCGCATCTGGAGTCGCAGGTGCCTTGTTCCGAGGGTGGTTGAAACAGGCAAAATATGCGACCAACGGCTGGACCGGTGTACTGCAACTTCTCCAAATCTCTCCACTTGGAGTGAGAGTCAGAAGACGCATCTCGACCTACGCTGATTCCTTTTGGATCTATGCCACCCGGCTTGCGCTCCATTCATCTGTTCGTCTTCTGCTTTCCCCCGCAGTGCTTATTCATCCTCAATTTTGACGCGTGACAGCACGCCACCTCTCGAACTCATGACTCGCTCGATTCTCATTACTGGTGGGGCAGGGTTCATCGGATCTCACATGGTGGATTTCCTATTGCAGGAGTACCCCGGACACAGTGTCATATGCGTGGACAAACTCACATATGCCTGTTTCCACCTGACGGAAAATCTATCTTGCGCACTCAAAAATCCGAACTTCCGCCTTCTACAGTGGGATCTTGCAGACTATGCTCAGCTTTTCCTGTTGATGGTTAGTGACTGGGAATCGACACAAATTACGACGATTCTCCATTTTGCCGCTGAAAGTTGCGTGGACCGGTCATTCCATGACCCCTTATATTTTACCCAGAACAATGTGATGGGGTTACAAAACTTACTTGAATGCTACCGTATATTGCTAGATCAGCGTCCGCATTTACGAACCCTGTTCCGGTTCATCCATATTTCCACCGATGAGGTGTATGGCGAGCAGGAAGCGGGAGAATGCGCAACGGAAAAATCGGCATTGAATCCTTCTACGCCTTATGCTGCTACTAAAGCCGCGTGTGACATGATAGTCAATGCCTATGCTAAGTCGTTCAACGTGCCGGTTACTATTATCCGGCCCAACAACGTTTACGGTCCCCGACAGTTTCCGGAAAAACTTGTATCCGTATGCTTGGAAAAGCTAGGCAAAATCACCGATGCAAAAAACCCGGGGGATCTTGCCAAGATTCCCCTACATGGTCTGGGTGAATATACGCGAATGTATGTCCATGTCGCAGACTTTGTTCGTGCGGTACATGTGTTAATGGAATCACGCCACAATCTGGAAAATCATTTGTCCGTGTACAATGTCGGGTCAGAAGACGAAATTCTGAACATTGATTTTGTTGAGATGATAATAGATTCATATTGGGATGCGAGGTTTGGGCAATCCGCACCTGAGTACTCCCAACTCGTTATGTTTGTGAAAGATCGCAACTATAACGATAAGAGATACTCGGTGGATTCGACCAAGATCAAGAACTTAGGATGGCGGCAACGCATCTCGCTTCAAACAGGAATAAGTGATCTTGTCAAAAAAGAGATTTCCCGGACGGCTTGATCTACGGATTGCCCAAAGGTGCGTTCTATTGCATAAAATCTCGATTTTGCGTTTATTTTATACTAATGGAAACTTCTATCTATTTTTTTTTTCCTTTTTGAAGAAGTCTAATTAAGAAAATTCGATTTTGTAAATGGAGCCGTATTTTTCACCCTTTTTCAAAAGGGTCTGAGAAACCCATTGCTTGTTGTTGATCGCATCGGTGTATCTACCGGGCTCGAAACAGAATCCACATCTGGGCTTGAACCGTTGGTGAGAAACTCCATCTCCGGTGTAGAACTGGAAACAAGGGTCAGTGGAGGAGAACCTGATTGCTCTACCGCTTTTTTCATCCGAAGCCAGGGCAAATTCAACAAGCTTGTCGTTTCTGGTGTCCAACTTCCAGTCGCCGGTTTTCAAGACGAAGCAATAGTCGTAAGATTCGTTTGAGGCTAATGAAGATCCAGAAAGCAAAGATTCTGGAGCATCCGAAACAGTTCCATCCGGCAACAGGTCCTTGTCCACCGTCAAAAACTTGTTCGAAGCCAATTTAAAGGTAGTTCCATCGATAACATCATCATCGGTGACCTTAAAGTAGGAATGGTTCGTCAAGTGTACTGGAGTGGAGCCGTTAGAAGACGATTGGGGAATCTCAGCTTCGTACTCAATTTCCAATCCACTAGAGTTCAAGGTGTAGTTAATGTAGGTCACCAAATCAGCTGGAAAGCCGTTGGAGCCATCTTTCTCGACAAAAACAAAGTCCATTTTAACATTACCATTCACCTTGCGTACCACGGGGCCAAAGAAGTAGTTTTTATCAAATCCATCTGCTCCGCCGTGCAAACAAGTAATGCCATTCTCATTTTTGGACAAGTTATATTCGGTTTCGCCGATAGAAAACTTTCCCTCGGCAATTCTGTTGGCCACTCTGCCAATAGTAGCACCAAAGAATGGGTTCAGTGGATCTTTGTAGTCTTCAAGGTTGTCAAATCCAGTCACATATTCGTGGCCCAGCTTCTTGATGTTTTGAATAATACCACCGTAGTTGGCAATCGAAAACTCCAAACCCGACTCGGGGAATGAAACGGTATGCAATCTGCTGCGGTGTGAATCTTCCTCCCCAAACAACTTCCACGTGTAATTTTCAGTTTGGTAACCAGATGGATTCTTGGTGGTCCAGTTCCACAAGTCACGGCACGAGTCTTCAATTGAAAGGGCTGCAGACCATTCGAGTTCAGTGTTGGCCCGAACGGCATTAGCAGTCAAATTCAAAACGTCACCCGCGCGTCTTTGAACCACTTCATACGGCAATTCACGACCCACAGCCTTGCAGAAAGCATGGTAAACGTCGAAAACAGTGGAGCCGTTTCCTGTTCCCAAGTTCCAAGCTCTATAGAGTCCCTCGTCGTTTTTGATTTTGTTCAAGTAGTTCAATGCGGCAATGTGGCCTTTGGACAAGTCAACCACGTGGATATAGTCTCTAATAGGAGTACCGTCATGACTGTCATAGTCGTTACCAAAAATGGAGAGCTTCTCTCTTCTTCCGATCGCAACCTGAGCCAAATATGGCAAAAGGTTGTTAGGAATACCCAAAGGATCTTCACCAATGAGTCCAGATGGGTGGGCACCAATTGGGTTGAAGTAGCGCAAAATGGCGGCTCTCCAAGTTGGGTCCGACACGTACAAATCATTCAAGATGTTCTCGATGGTGTACTTTGTCTTTCCGTATGGGTTAGTTGGATCATTTGGACAATGTTCCGGAATTGGAATCATGTTCTCGAACCGAGTCGCATCTCCATACACGGTAGCAGAGGAGCTGAAGACAATGGTCTTGACATTGACCTTTTTCATGACTTTGAGCAAGTTGATGGTTCCGCCCACGTTGTTCTCGTAGTAATCCAACGGAATCTTTGTAGATTCACCCACCGCCTTCAACGATGCGAAGTGGATCACTCCGCCAATATCGTAGGTTTGGAAAACCTTAAGAAGTCCCTCGTAGTCACAGATGTCAACGTTGAAGAATGGCACTGACTGCTTCACGATATACTCGATCCGAGAAACAGCATCGTAACTGGAGTTAACAAGGTTGTCAACGATTACAACTTTGTAACCGTTTTGGACAAGTTCAACCACAGTATGAGAGCCAATGTAGCCAGCACCACCGGTAACCAAGATGTATTTTGACATTTCGCCTTTTTGATTGAAAAACAAAATACTGAGATTCAACAACCCCGCGAGGAAACCCCAGGAAAATATTCCAAACGGAGTTTCTATGTCCGATCGGGTGTGTATGGGGAAGAAGGACGAGAATATCACCCGACTGTATGCTGGCCCGGAACCCCCGCTATCCGTGGTTACATTGTGACTCTCTCGGGGTGCATTTAGCAGGGGATCATAACCTATTGCGGATTGTTATGCGTGGTAGCGGGGGGACTGCAATGCCGGGTGAAGTATATACAGTGTGCAATGTGGTACCTGCAGGAAAAGTGGAGTGTGTGGGGCCCCGGATTTGCGACGCGGGAACCTCGCCAAATTGGGACAATAATGCATACGACTTTGCATATGCGCCCACCATTATGCAAAGCTCTCGAGACTTGTTCCTCATCGGCCCGTGCGAATGGGTCGGTGCTATAATTTCGGAAAATTATCCGTCATTTGTCTTTCCCAAAACAGACTTCTCCCCGTCCACTCAAAAAAATGACTTTGGTTCCAACTGTACATGATATCTCCTTCTACTCTGACAAGGAGACCCAACTTGCCCGCTACAATGCTGTGCGAGTGAAGTTTTCCCAAATCTATGGTCAAGATGCGAAACTCATCGCTAGGGCTCCCGGAAGAGTGAACTTGATCGGTGAACATATCGACTACTGCCACTTCTCTGTATTGCCCATGGCGATTGAGGTTGATGTCATCGCCCCCTTTGCCCCTTCCGAAACTTCAACCATCACAATCAGCAACACAGACTCCAAGTTCTCGACCAAGTCGTTTGAGATCCCCCAGGATGGATCGTTTGTAGAAATTGATGAAACGAACCCTTCGTGGGGCGACTACTTCAAGTGTGGTGTTATCGTGGCTCACAAGTACATTATCGAGAAATATCCTCATATTTTGGATGGAGGAAAGAAACCATTGAAGGGTTTGAACGCTTTGTTTGATGGAACAGTTCCAACCGGAGGCGGTTTGTCGTCATCTGCAGCTTTCTGTATCTGTGCCACATTGGCTATTTTGCACGTTAACGGTATCACCCAGATCTCGAAAGAGGATCTCACCAAGATCACTGTGGTGAGTGAGCATTACGTAGGTTTGAACAACGGAGGAATGGACCAATGTGCTTCGGTCAATGGAGAGCCTAATAAGGTTCTCTTGATTCTGTTCAAGCCAGAGCTCAAATCGACGCCTTTTGAGCTTCCTAAAACCGAACCGGAGACCATTTTCTTGGTCACCAACTCGTTGATCACGGCAAACAAGACCGAGACTGCCCCAACTAATTACAACTTGCGTGTTGTGGAAGTGGCTGTTGCTGCTGATTTGCTCGCTCATAAGTTTGGATTGAAGGTCAAACAGGACTCGAACTTGGATTCAGCCACGTTGAGAGGCTCGTTCGATGCTTACTTCACGCAAAAGTTGCAACAGCCTTCGTGGGATGGCGGGGACATTGACTTGGGCATTGAGCGTCTTTCCAAAATGCTTGAACTTATTGAGTCTGTTTACTCCGATTCGCAAAAGGAGGGGTTCACTACCGAGGAGGCAGCTGCGGCCGTGGGTCTCACTGTGGACCAATTTCACGCAACGTATTTGAGCCAGTTTCCTGTTCGTTACGAGAAGCTCAACCTTTTCAGAAGAAGTAAGCATGTCTACAGCGATTCTTTGAGAGTGCTTCAAACAATTTCTCTCGCGAGAAAGTTCGATGGTGATTCGGAAAAGTATCTTCACGAATTCGGAAAATTGATGAATGAGTCCCAAGTGTCTACAAAGGAACTTAACCAGGCGTCTGCACCAGGCTGTGATCTTCTTTGTGCGATAGGAATTGCCAATGGCGCATTTGGCTCAAGAGTGACAGGTGCAGGTTTCGGAGGATCTATTGTTCACTTAACAACGGTCGACCGTTTACCCAAATTGGTGAAAAGTATTACTGAACAATACTACGAAAAAGAGTTCCCTGGTATCAGCAAGGAAAGTTTGGATTCTGCCATCGTCGTTTCCAAACCTTCTCAGGGTGCATGTTTGGTTGACTTTTGATAAATAGGAATGATATTATAAAACTTCGCTGCAACTGCGTATAGATTCAAAGGCCCAAAACCCCATTTTTCCGAGAAATGACAGATTCCATCAACACTTCAACGGCTTTCGCGTAGATAAATCGGGCAACGCATCTTCGGTAGACGAACCGGTTTTCGAGGTGGCTCGATTTTGCAATTTGTCACCAAGCATTTCTTCGTAAGAAAGCACCATAAGTAAAATGACAGCCGCTAAATCGTGTCTGCTTTTGCTGTGTAGTCTTTCCGGCCAGAAAATCTGGCCCGGTTACTTCCTTTACGTGCCGTCTCGCGCATCTCTGGATATTTAGTCAGATCATCTGAGATCAGGTCACCTAAGGTGTTTTTCTATGCTTTGCATTTGCATTCGAAATATTCACACATATTCCGTGGGCTGACCAGGTCGTTCACACATTGCTACCGACTGCCGATGGATCAATCAAAACGGGACTTGCCTCATGTGGTGTGCATATAAATTACACCGGGAATTCCGGCATGTCTTGCAGGTGTGGGGAACGCTTATTGTATTGTGCAGTAATTATCCGAATTGACAAGACTAAATCTTGTCACATCGTAACCAGAGAATTTTACGGGAAGTGAGCCCCCTCTCCCGGTTTCCTTGGCTCAAATCAAGTTTTTTTTTCTTTGTTCTATACATAATCATCCAGTTTTCGTAAGGCAGAGGTGTTTCAGACGGAGCCACTCCATGACTAACCATACACACCCATCCAAACGGCAGCATGCAGCCCATATGCAGCTAGCGCGGTTTTGTGTTGTTTTTCCCCTCGGAAATATCTTTCGCGTCCCCTCTGCAAGAAGATTGCAGCACTTTTCCTTCAGAAAGGAATGGCGCTGTCAGAAGAGGAATAACGCCACATGGCACAAAATAATCCAAACCCCCACTATGCAACATCGTCAATCACTGCAACATATTCTAAACTTTAAATCAAATTCGATTGTTCCGTCTAATTTACTTGAAGAAAATACAATTAAGCGTTGTGGGTGAAAACCGCACTTGAAAGCTCCCTTCAAGGATCATAAGATAACACTAAAAGTCCAGTGGATGGCCTGATCTAGGGCTCGACTGGGAAAAAATAGTCGCTATCTCCAACTTCCTAAAACCGTGTCCTGTTCTTGCCTTAAATTTCGGTAAATAAATTCGCGCAACGGCACGAGTGCCGAATGCAACTCTCGTAATTTCAAACTAAATTCATATCCGGCATCGGCAGAAGTTTGAATATAGTTCAATGTATATGTGGCACCATCAGTCCCTCAAACCCATGACTAAACCCGCATTGCAAGCAGTTGTCACTCAAACAATCATCCATTTACAAGTGGAATATCACTTAACTTGCTTTCGTCTGATATCGCCAAGTTCTTGGAGGCAGGTACTGACATGGAGGTAGGTACAGACTGGAATTCGGCGTTTTGAGTTTGTAAGCTGCGTGAAATCCGGATTCGTCCTCGGATTATCACACTCGGACGCGCGCCGGCTTATGCAGCTTTGGTAAAAAGGCGGGGTGATGAATTATCCGCCGGGAGTGCAGCAAGCTCTCGAGAGGCTTCATCCACATTTTCTCTTTTACGTAGGGTAGATTATTCATCATTGATTATAAGTTATATTTGAGTACCCCGATGGAGTATATCCTAGGCGAAGGATCTCCCGAAAATTCCAATTGTCTTCAAAACATAAATGCACTTCTCATTGTGTGGAACATCCCGTTCTTAATCGAAGTTTTTCATGCACACATGACCATCTTTTTTGAAGTGTATATTGTTAACGATATTATACATTTTCCTGTAGCAACAGGTATGCAATGTGGAGAAAACTGGAGACAAAAAACCATTACCTAAAGCATACAAGAGCGGCGGGGGATGTTCTGCACTATAAAAAGAACTGGAAAACACCCCGTTTCAAATCATCCCTCGTTACATTTTCCATTCTCAATCAATACTCTGTTATAATGGGTTACGAAGAAAAGCTTGTTGCACCAGCCTTAAAGCTCAGAAACTGGCTCGATAAAACGCCAAACACTTATAATGTCTACTTTATTGCCAGTATTTCTTGTATATCGGGTATGATGTTTGGTTTTGATATCTCTTCCATGTCTATTTTCGTCGGTCAAGATCCATACTTGAACTATTTCAACCACCCTCTGTCAATTATTCAGGGTTTCATCACTGCTAGTATGAGTTTAGGCTCTTTTTTTGGTTCTGTTTCATCGTCTTTCGTTTCTGAACCATTCGGTAGAAGAGCTTCGTTGCTTATCTGTGGTTTCCTTTGGTGTGTCGGTGCCGCGGTCCAATGTTCTTCGCAAAACAGAGCTCAACTAATCGTTGGCCGTATCATTTCTGGATGGGGTATTGGTTTCGGTTCCTCTGTGAGTCCTGTGTACGGATCTGAACTTTCTCCTAGAAAGATTAGAGGCTTCATTGGCGGTATGTTCCAGTTCTCTGTGACTCTTGGGATCTTGATTATGTTTCTTATTGCTTATGGTTTGTCGCATGTTAACACCAAAGCTTCTTTCAGAGTCTCTTGGGGTATTCAAATTCTTCCGGGACTTGTTTTGTTGATTGGTCTCTTTTTCATTCCTGAATCTCCTAGATGGTTGGCAAAACAGGGCTATTGGGAAGAAGCAGAAGAGATTGTTGCCAGAATTCAAGCCAAAGGCAATCATGAAGATCCAGATGTGCAAATTGAGATGTCTGAAATCAAGGAACAATTGCTTCTCGAAGAGCACGCGAAAGACTTTACGTACAGTGACTTATTCTCCAAGAAGTATAGACTCAGAACTTTCACTGCTATTTCCGCTCAGATTTGGCAACAGTTGACTGGTATGAATGTCATGATGTACTATATTGTCTACATTTTCGAGATGGCTGGTTATAATGGTGACACTAACTTGATTCCTTCTTTGATCCAGTACATTCTTAACGCAGCCGTCACTGTTCCAAGTTTATACTTGTTGGACAAGGTTGGTAGAAGAACTATTTTGTTATTTGGTGCCGCTTCAATGATGGCTTGGCAATTTGGTGTTGCGGGTATCTTGGCTACTTATTCTGTCCCTGCTGTTTTTGAAGGCAACGACACTGTTCGTATCACTATCCCAGAAGAACACAAGGCAGCCGCTAAGGGTGTTATTGCCTGCTGTTACCTTTTCGTTTGTTCCTTTGCTTGTTCTTGGGGTGTCGGTATTTGGGTTTACTGTTCCGAAGTGTGGGGTGATAACAGATCCAGACAAAGAGGTGCTTCCATCTCTACTGCCGCTAACTGGATTTTCAACTTTGCCATTGCCATGTTCACACCTTCTTCTTTCAGAAACATTACCTGGAAGACTTACATCATCTACGCTGTATTCTGTGCCTGCATGTTCGTGCACGTCTACTTTGGTTTCCCTGAAACTAGAGGCAAGCGTTTGGAAGAGATTGCTCAACTCTGGGACGACAAGATTCCTGCTTGGAAGAGTAAGAACTGGCAGCCTACTATTCCACTTTTGAGTGATGCTCAATTGGAGAGCAAGCTCTCCGCTTCTCATGTGGAAAATGGGGAAGAAAAGGGAGTTCTCTCTAATTCCTCATCTGACAACGTTTGATTTTGTTGGGTTGACGATTTCATTTCGTGAATTCACGTGCCGGCCATTTATGTTGTGTAATTAATTTTCTACGCTAATGTGACATTTTGATAATATGCTGTAGATTTGACTTTAGAGGTACTCTTTCGTTTCTCTTGTGGCTACTGCACTCAAATTGTGTTAAATGGCATCAAAATACAGAGATATAATTCCTCAAGAAACATAATGAAGCGTAATTATTAGAATAAAACTGGTTATAAATCACTTGAACGAACTGAGATAATCTGAAATCGATTTTTTCACATCACTATAATCCATGTCAGCATAATACGGGGCTGCTGGCTTGATATTTTCAGCCAGTAGCTCAGGATAAGATGCGGTTATGACTTTGATCAACTCGTTGTAAAAAGTCTTATAACCTTGAGGGGTATAATGAATACCGTCGATCAATAGCTGCTCTAAATTAGGGTTTTCCTCTACCACCTGTGATTCACTCCATCCACTTTCTCTCTGAAATGCAGACCACAAATCAACAAACGGGACGCTGTGTGCAACTGCAACTTCTTTAGCCGCATTTGCATATGTTCTAGTCGCTTTGGAACTTGAAAATCCTTTTTGAACTGTGTGTTGTTGATGTAATGCGGGTCCTATCAAAATTAAGTTCTTCACTTGGCTGGATGCCATATCTATCATTCTGTCTAGGTTGCTTTTATATCTATCCAACGGGACTTTTTGGAAAGTATTGGCAGCATCATTCGTGCCCATAAAGATATACATTAGTTTAATGTTAGTTCCAGCTTGTTTTTCTGCTTTCAATATCTCTTCCATCATAACTAACCCTTGATCAGTGTTATATCCGCTGAATCCTCGGGTAACCACATCTAGCTTCCGAGAATAGAGATCTTGCAAAGCAGGTGCCAAGGCAAATCCCGCCTGGTTATTTGAATACTCTGTAATTGAGTCGCCGAAAAGTATAAATTTGTCAAGTTGATAAGGCATTGCGGATAAACCGAAGAAGCAAGCGATCTTAGCCGGAGCTAAATACTGCCACTAGTGGTGTGCGGGTGTTGTGATGGTTTTTCCGATAACGGGAATTTATGACGTAATGCGTAAGGCAATTACATCACACTGTATTGTTTAGGGACCTGCATCTCAAATACCTACGAATTAAATAGCAATTGAGTCTTTATCCAAGTCACGTCCTCAGATTGATCGCTAATTTTAAATGTCGCTATAATCTTCAAGGAAAATTTAATCGACAAAAATGGTTCAAGATTGCTTGACTATGTTAGACATATTGGCCGCATTAAGGAAGGGATTTGCATTTTTCATAGTCAATTGGAAATTGTGAGCATGACTCTAATGATCGATATAAAACCCAAATAATGGCGACTCTTCAGAATCAGATTTTCAAACCCAAAACGAAGATGCTATTTGAGATCAAAGTATAGTACTGAGCCGTGAGCATTACGCTTTTTTTTTTTCTCGTAGTATCGAGGTGGTTCCGGTCGTCGATTTCCCGCCAGTTTGAATGCATACATGTAGCTGAACAATACATTACCTAAGCTATTGATTAGCCAATATCTAAGCCCTAAAAACCATTTTGCTTCAAATTTAATTTTCTTGTTTCATAAACAGTATCCACACCCAGAAATTTCCCTGACATGCTACACTAAAAAGAGCCTTATGGTTCAAAATATAGCTTGTTATTTATATACATTGCGTGGGTTCGGAAATAGAATACATGTAACTCGCGAACCCGTCTCGAAATCGATTTGGGGTGAGTAAATGAAAACAAGAAACTTCAAAGACTTCATATTATACAAGTTATATCTTCCGTATTTCAAAAGGGGGGAGGACATAGAATTTGTAGCCTATGCTATGTTTGAGGGGGGATGATAGAAATATCATTATTACAAAAAGAGCACAGTAAACATTCTTTGAGGGTTGAACGAACTTGATAATAGGTACTTTGACTTCACATTCAAAACCAATTTAATATTAAGAAAGACGTACAATGAAGAAAACAATAGGGGAAGAAACCACCTCGCAATAAGAATAAATTTGAAACAAATAGAAATTGATTATATCAAATAAGCGAAAAAAATCGCCAAGATAGAACAACCCAAACCATTTTGATTTGCCACTCCTTCAGTTAAAGTTTGAGCTGGAGTTGAGCTATAAAAGGA
The DNA here is from genome assembly GCA_030573135.1 of Clavispora asparagi. NCBI lineage: Eukaryota > Fungi > Ascomycota > Pichiomycetes > Serinales > Metschnikowiaceae > Clavispora > Clavispora asparagi. The sequence continues at coordinate 42,505 of JAJMCU010000080.1, forward strand.
GATAGATTCAGCCTCAATAGTCGATGTTGGCTTTGATGCATAAAGTAGACTTGATTCTCTCATAGTTCTTGAGGCACCATCCAAAATAGAGCGAGTGTTAGACGTATAGTCAAAACCAGACGAAATCTCATAGCTAGATCCAAATCCAAAACTAGAATCAAATCCAGAACTAGTGGAAAAATCGCGGGTTGAAGTCGTCATTATGCCTGAATCAGAACGAGCGCGAGGATTGAAAAAAGAGCCTGAACTAATTATAGAACTAGAAATGAAACCGAACGACCAAGAGGTTGAAGCGTAAGCTGATTCATCTTTATCCAGACTTGAAGCCATAACATAATTGACACATGTCAGATCAGCACAGCTCTCACTCATAACGTGAGGAGTTGTAACAACAGTAGAAGAGAGATCGGTTTTCTCTTCATTAGAATTAGTACTATTGGAATAATAGGAAAACAAACTGTGAGAAGTCTGTATTTCAATGACAGTTACTGTACACGTCTCATCATCAGAGCAATCTAACGGCGTGTAAGTACCGGGAACACTGAACTTGGAGTTGGTGAACTCAGTAGTGGTGGTAGTAGTCTGTGCTTCAATGACAGTTACTGTACACGTCTCATCATCAGAGCAATCTAACGGCGTGTAAGTACCGGGAACACTGAACTTGGAGTTGGTGAACTCAGTAGTGGTGGTAGTAGTCTGTGCTTCAATGACAGTTACTGTACACGTCTCATCATCAGAGCAATCTAACGGCGTGTAAGTACCGGGAACACTGAACTTGGAGTTGGTGAACTCAGTAGTGGTGGTAGTAGTCTGTGCTTCAATGACAGTTACTGTACACGTCTCATCATCAGAGCAATCTAACGGCGTGTAAGTACCGGGAACACTGAACTTGGAGTTGGTGAACTCAGTAGTGGTGGTAGTAGTCTGTGCTTCAATTACTAGGACCTCACATGTCTCCAACTCATCGCAGTTTGAAGGGGAGTAAGTGCCAGGGACACCTTCCAGGCTGTATGCCACCATAGTCGTAGTGGTAGTAACTTGAATATTTGGACAATATGTATACTTCTCATCATCTAGTTGATAAACTTCAGAAGATACATCAGTTCCATCTGGAGCTGAAATTCGGAAATGAAAGTATGCCGCATTTGGGGCTTCATTATAGTATAAGATTTTCACGGGGTAATAGTATCCCGCCTGTAAATCCAAATGGGAAGCGGAATTACCATTATCTGTATTCACATTTCCCCAAGTAAAAAGGTCGAAATTTTCACTGACTGTCTGATTTGTGCTGGAGCAACAATCAAAAGCTATACCATTTCCAAACTGCGCTGCCGCTGCGTCGTCAATACTGTAAAATTCAAAAGAATATGTTCCGCTTTCAGGAGGCACAAAGTATCCGGTTAATCGAAGTCCGAAGTTAAGAAGATTAATATTTTTGCCGTAAACTTTGCCATAGTTCTCATCTTCTATTGCACCGAAATCTATATCTGTATCTATGACGGATGAAACCGTAAAATTAGCGTCGAAGCTAGACATTTCTAACAAATATTGCTCGAAACAGGCTGTCCTTCCCGCAGTATCGTAAACAACAGTTGCTAAACATGGCCCATACGCAACATCAAGTAAAAAATCAACCTTATAGCCCTCGGAGTCAAGTTCTGGACCAAAACAGCCTTGGATAGCGTCAGCTCGGATGATTTGGAATAAAAGTGAACCCCAAAGTACTTGCAAGATATAGAAAGGTATCATAAATTCTCTTTGTTGACCAAATTTTTAACGCCAAAACACTACATATATCTAATTTCATGACTGAGTTATTAAACTGATATTTTTTAAATTATTTTTATTTGATAGTCTCCGCGAAATGTCAGGGGATAGATTATGTGAGTGCTGTTGCAGCTGCAACATGGTTTTATAAACAGGAAAGTTAGTTGAGAAACGAATTCCGTTTAATTACAATTCATATTTCTCTTTGTGCTTTTTTCACTTTCAAGCTTGCTTACAAACCATTTCTACATTAAAGCACTTATTCATTCCCTAATTTGATTTATTCTTAGCCACAGAAGAAACAAACATTGTTTCCCAGCTTTAAGAAAATGGAATTATCCTATCTATTCTGGGGAAGAGTATTACCACACTCTAGGTGTGATGTCCAAATATCTCTACATTAAATTTGCGTTGATTTTGCATGCGCCTAATTCGCTAGCACTGGAATCGAATGCGGTTGCTGGGGTAAGAGCTTATGCATATAGTAACATGAAAATTTCAGATCTTCGGTTTTCAAAACTATAAAGATCTAGTGAGCCAATATTGTATCAACACTTTGGTAGAAGTCGAATACATCAGATCAAGGGGCATTTCTATAATTATTTGGTAGAGATAGAAGCCCCTAATCAATCAAATGTTCGTCATAAAGAAGATTTTAAATTGTCGGAACTTTATTTTATTTGGTCTGTTATTCGGGTAGCGCAGTCTGTTACTGTACGAGGATTGTCAACTGTATAAACTTCTGTTGTGGGTGCAACAACACAAAGCTGTAGAATCTAATCAAATTAAGTAAGCGAAGGCAATTGCTATCACAGAAGCTCTACTATTTTTCTTGATCCAATATCTTCAAAGGAACTAACAGCACTGGAGGCGAACTCGCCAGAAAAGCTAGATACAGAGTCGGAGTTGCTTCCCAAGCTAGGGTTTGTTCCAGAACCAGGGTTGGGTTCAGAGCGAGGGTTGCTTCACGATCTAGCGTTAGATCCAGATCCCAGGTTAGAACCGGAACCAGAAGTAGAAATCCACAGACAAACGCTCGTGTACAGCGACAAGTGATTGTCAACTGTCCTGGTGATAACAGAAATGATACCAGTAGATACTGAAGCCGGGCAATTACCATCGAGGCATGAGGTGATTGTAATTGAGGTACTTGAAGACCTCGTGTCTGTCTTTGTCGATGTAGTCGCTTTAGGGTAGTGATTGAAACTAGAGACTCCTTCGGATGGTCTAGGAACAATCACATGAACAGTACAAGTCACGACATTGTCACAGTCAGAAGGAGTGTAAGTACTAGGAACAGAGTACTCGCTTACATTTCCCCCATTTCTCATGGTATAGATCAATACATATATTATATTTGTGGGCCAGCCATAGCTGATTTATGAACATGGCTTCTTTTCCGTCTCATTAACAGGATTCCGTTAATGAAAAATCTTATTGAAATACTAAAGGCAGAATCATATTGTCAGTTTATTGTATATTCCATACTTATGCTCACAAAATTTAACAGGATTAAGCGATTGAAAATAGTTTTCGGTAAATATGACTTCACGCCGTATTTTAATATACATGGCGCCTGCTGTTATCATGAGTTGATATCCCCGAACGGATTGAAATGAATGCATATGTATGAGCCCCTATTGTATGGGGTATATGCAGTGCTGTTCCATATATTCTGAGTTCCTGATTTCAACCATGGAAGGACAAGAAAATTCAGACTAAGACCAGCCGGATATACTCACCAATAGTCTTGGTTGATTAAAAATTATCCTAGGGCTAGACCTAATTCAAGAATGGGAATTAGTAAATTGGTTGACTCGGTTTGAAACTCATAGAATGATTAATAAGCATTTCGGAAAGCTCAAGACGCTATATATAGAGAATAATTTCCTAGTAATTGGTAAATTTTCAGAGAGAGAATTATAAAGACTTCGAATAGTCTAGATAATCAAATACAAGACTCAGTTAACAAACCATGGAGAAATCTAATGTTTCTGCAGACGCTTTAGAACAGTCTATTGAGAAACCTCAACAAGACCAACTAAAGAAAATCGGTACCTCCCTAAAGAACAGTTAACTCGGCGTCCTAAAGAACATCAGTAAAAAGCGCTCCTCTAATCTTTTTGGTTTTTACATCAAAATCAACGTTAGGGTTCTTTCCAACTAGTATGCAAGTCTCACCCCGCTGACCACCACGACAACAACCAATCCTCATCCTCCGCTATTATTGCCCTCGACCGAAGGTATCCCCGATAATAACGAAAAAAGACATTCTGCAATAAAATTGTTAATGTCGAGGGCTAATGCGAATATTCGTGTACAATACACTAAAGCTAACAGATCTCATTTTAAGAAACTGCAAAACGCTCGCAAAAATCGAAAGTCCGTCTTTCGTCCACGGAAAAGAAGGAGGATCATCCGATCACCCTCTACTACATGATCGAAAGATTCTTTTCTGGCGCCACCGAAAACCTCCTCGTTCACGGCTGAAATTAAGTAAGCTAAAGGACCTGCAGGAATAACGACCCACAAAAGAGAGATTCCCAGAAGATCGCGAATTCAATACAGGACAACCTAAAGAACCTAAAGAATTCTAAAATACACCTAAAGGACCTAAGGAACCTAAGGAACCTAAGGCAAAGAACCCTAACCCCTTTTGCAATATGTTTCCCTAAAGAATTGTACCAACTGCCCCCTAAGAAAGCTCATCTGATATCCATCAATCATCTTCTACCTCGGTTGGAACATGCGAAATCTAACCCGCCACAAGATAAGGATCAATCGGTATAGTTGAGAATATTCCGAGCCTATATACCGAATACTGAATAAGTGACACACATGCACTAAAATACATGTGCTCTCACCCTATACACAGGCGAGGCCGCGCTCCAACCGACCGTTTCGCACGTTATTGGAAAAACATAAACGTGCATCCTGCCGGAAGTAACTCATCAGACATTGTTCCGTGGACAACATCCACAAAAGGTTACCGTATAGAGTTAACAGCATTTCCTAGTTTGGATTCCTGAAAACTGACGCCAAGAAAGTCCTGTTTTTAAACATCGACTACCGACATGGCGCCATTTTTGACGGCCGGGAAAAAGTATATAAAGAGCTCCGTTGTGATGGAAAATCAGTCTACCACTGGTCCCCATAACACTGACGAGTTCCCCTTCTTTGGGAGGTACTGATGTTCTTTAGGGAGGTACTGATGTTCTTTAGGGAGGTACTGATGTTCTTTAGGGAGGTAC
>JAJMCU010000081.1:0-46952 GCA_030573135.1 Clavispora asparagi
AGAAACCAACCAGAAGTGAGAAACGAAAAGACGGGCTCTTCCTCCGGTAGCACGCTGGCCCGCCCCATTGTCACCGTCCCCCGCCGCACCGCCCACCAGTTTGGCATCTCTGCCCTTGCGTGGTGGCCCCAGGACACCGGCATGTTTCTCTCGGCGTCGTTCGACCACTCGGTCAAAGTCTGGGACACCAACGCCGTACTGGTGGTCCACACATTCGACATGGGCCAGCGCGTCTACGCCATCGATGTGTGTGCTGCCCACACTAACGCCTACGCCAGCCAGGCGTTGGTGGCCGTGGCATCGGACCAGCCGTTCGTGCGGCTACTCGACCTCCGTGCCGCCGCGTCCGCCCACACCCTTCCCGGGCACAAGGGCAAGACGCTCGCGGTGGCATGGCACCCGACCGAACTGTACCTTCTCGCCACCGGCGGCCACGACGGTGAGGCCAAGGTGTGGGACATTCGGCGTGCCCACAGCTGCCTCACACGGTTGGACATGACCAAGACCAACGCGCGGGCTGCAGCGGTGGATCGACTCAACCTCGATGCGCTGGCCGTCAAGGCGCATCTGGGCCCCGTCAATGCTTTGTTGTGGGACGAAGCCGGCCACGTGCTCTACACTGCTGGAAACGACGACAAGGTGCGGGTGTGGGACATGGTGTCGACCGCGGCGCCGCCGGTGAACCGATTGGTCAACTACGGCCCGTTGACGCGCAACAAATACCTCCAGACGCTTCCACTCCTTCTTAGTCCGAGGGCGGAGACTGAGGTGCAGCACTTGCTCTTTGCCGCAGACTCGGGTGACGTGCTAGTGTTCCGCGCGCTCGATGGCAAGTTGGTGTCGCGGCTCCAGCGCCTGGGGGCCAAGCACACGGTGCGCACGGCTTCGATGGTGTATGGGGCGTCATACTCAGCCACGTACTTCTGTGGCACCATGGATGGCGAGATTGTGGTGTGGCGGGGAGCGCGGCGGGCAGCGGAGGTAGTGGAGACGTCCGGGCAGGCAGAGGCGCTGGGGAGTGAGGTGGGTGGAGATGTCAGTGTGTCGCGGGCGGCGCTCTACGACGACCCGTACTTTGACACTCGATAGGTTGCGGAAACTGTTAATGGTCCTGGTGATGGATTGGCCATAACTTCAATTGATTGGTGATTTATCTCTTAATTGATTGGTGACCTGTTCCTCGGATTGGTTACCTGTTCCTCAATTGATTAGTGACCTCTCTCTCTACCAGTTAATGATCTGCCTATCACCAATGATCTGTTGACCCTGAAATTCAATTGAATATTCCTCTACAGATGGTCATTGCAGCTGTTGGTTCTTACTGAGTCTACGACGGTGGGGCTCGTTCCAAGGGAATCTCTTGCGCCGCTTACCCTTTCGCCTTCAAGCTCGTCCGGTCATTGATTTGCACTCTATGGCTCCACTAGAGGAGTTGAACACATTGCACTGCATCTGCAGTTACCGGGCCGATTATATTTCGGCGTTGACATCCACAAAACCCCTTTAATGCGAATCATCTTTGTTTCCCACCAAGATTTGGCTACTCGAAGGTTGTGCTAATTCAGCTTGGTTTCGACACCTGGATCAGTCTCCAGATCCTTACAGACGCATGTTTTTTATTCCACCTCCGAGGTATGGTTCAGTCTTTTAAGCTTATGTCCTCCTATTATTTTTACAATCCAAACCTCAATTAATCGCCTCAATCTATCGGAAGAGGCGAACTGGCTCAATGCAATCTCGTAACGGTAGCCGTAAAATATTTCTCCCTCTTCAGCCGCACACTCTCACTCTCCCAACATTCGCACCTTTTTGGAAATAGTGCACCTCTAATGCAAATCACCACCTTCAAAGCCTAAACCCCACCTCCTCGACCCCAAAACTCCCACCGCAACCAAAAAATTAAAAACAAACGAAGCGCCACTGCTGCATCCAAACTAACCGAACCACATCAAAAACAAAATCGCCAGCCCGGCTCCACGGCTTCACCTATGCCACCGCCACGTCTCGGGCCCGGAGGTACGGGTGCACGCCCGTGCGCACCTTTTCACCATCGCGACACTTCCAACTCCTCCCAGATCACATCAAAACAAATGAAACTCAAGTTGCAGGTGGTGCTTCTCCCCGTGACGTCGGCCGACATCCCGACTTCCGAGGTTTTGTCCTACAAAAAGTTTCTCCATCTCTCAGACCCGGCGTGCACAATTGGCCAGGTGTGTGACTCGTTGATTCTGCGGTACTACCGCCTCTACCCCGATGCGGACCAGCTCGTGGTCGAGGGCGTGCAAGACAACGACCGGTGCGACTTGGACCCGGAGTTTGTTGCCGAGGACGTTTTTGGGTCGGGAGACGTGCTCCGCATCCTTGTGGACAATGTGCTACCGGCCTACTCCCGCGAAACCACCATTCTTGCCGACGCCCACTCTACCCTCGTGGGCCGCAGCCTCAAACGCCGCAATGACACTCTCGACGCCACCGACAGTCTGTTTAAGCGCTCCCGCACCATCTGGGGCTTGCGCAAGGACTCGTCCGTTCTCCGAAGCAGCAGCCCTCCGGAGGAACAACCGGCGAACCGCGCGATAGCGGGACCGTCGTCGCCCGTGTCTTTGCCGCCGCCCCCTCACGAGGCCACGGCACCACTTATTCCCCACAAACGGGATTCCCCCGTGCCGGCGCGGACCGGACGCCGCATCACCTCTGGAATGTTGCACGCGCCGCTTCCTGAGCCCAGAACTAGCCCTGAACATACCAAGAACGACCACCCGGCCCATTCCCTTGCGGTGGAAACCGACAAAAACTCTTCTGAACCGGAGGAGATCGAGAACGGTACTGACAGCGACAACCTGGTGTCCAACCGACTGCTCAAAAACATCGGCAAGAGAGACACCCAGACGTCGTTCGCCAACCCGGTGAAACTTGCGCCGCCCGTGTCAGGTCCGGGAAAAACGCCGTCGAAGAAGGCGCCTATGATCACCCTGACCCCCGCCAAGCCTATTGCTACCCTGCCAAAGCCCAGTGTGGCCCCGCTAGTGCAGAACCCTCACGATGCGCAAGTTTCGCAGAGCAAAATTAACGTTTACGGTGCAAATGTGCTTGCAAGTCAACCGCTGCCCTTTTCTCCACCCGTGAAGCCGTTGGTTGTACCAACACTAACCAGTTCAACACCTTCGCAAATTTCTCGGCCACAGAACTTACTGTCGCCTATTGGGAACCTGAATGTTTCCATGGACCTGCCACTGCAAAGAGCCACCAAAGTGGCTCAAACCACACCGGGTGCCCATTCTCACAAGCTTACAGCACCTACTTCTTCTGGCCAATCGACCCCGGGTCCAAACGCAAAAGAAGCGGTAGTGAAAATCCCCCACGTCTTGAACCAGCCTCTCAGCCCCAAAAAGATGCCCACTGGTTTGGCTAAATCTTACAGTTTACCGAAAGTCAGAGTTGCACCCACTGCCCCAACTAAATCCACCGAGAGCAACAATGCATCAAAATCTCCGGTGGTTGTACCAGTTCCATTATCTACTGCCACAAAAAATAGCGATATCATCCCCGACAATGATTCCGAGTCATCAGTACCGCCCAGCACACTGAACGAAAGTGACAGACGATCCTACCTGGCCCCTAGCGCTCCCGTGACCTCTGAGGGGTTGGAAAAACAAAAAAGTGCAAAACAGCCGCCAGCTGAAAATGTAAATTTAAGCAAGGAAGAAATTTTGGGCATATTCAAGCACGGCATGCGCATACCCAATAAAATCACCAAGAAGCTCAGCGGGCCAGCCCCCGACATTGCCAGCTTCAGAGACGAAGAGGAAGAAAAGCGTCGCATCATCGCTCAACGCAATATGGAACAGAATGCGAGAGAATTAGATAACAGACTTCGAGCGGCTACTGCAAATAAGGCAGGAAGTCGTGAGAGAAACTTGCGCTCTAGAGTTACTCTCCAAGGAGTTGCTAACTTTGTGACCAATCTCGAAGTGGGGTCTGAGAGAGACGAAGAGAAAGAAAAGGCCAAGGATCAAAGGGAAAATGAGCTTCCCCATCCTTTTAGCGAATTTGTGAGTAAGTCCAAACTCTCATCTGTATTCGTCAAATTGAAGAAATTAGACGCTAAGATTACAACGCAACTAGAGACCGAAGCACAAGCAAATATCGCAGTCAAGGATGAACCAAGTACGCCAAAAATGTCTAAAATGACGATTGAGGCATCAAAGGGCCCGGGACTGAATGGAAAGCCATCTCCTACCCTGAAGCCAGACTTTGAGAGCAGACAGACTCTGTCTGAGCAAAGAGAAATAAGTGAGAGCGACGATGCCATTGTCCAACCAGTTGCTCTACAATCAGCAGCTACATCGCAACCTGAAAGTGAATCTGCAAGAACTACACCAGTGGAGGAACTGGTTGAGACGTCAGATGATTTTGAAGCTGAGATAAGCTCCGAGTCAGAGTCAGATGTGTCAGATTCTGATGAGAGCGTCAGAATCCCTATTAGGGTAAATAAGCGCACGAACGCGATGACCGCAAGACAACAAAGACAACGGCGCAAGTTGCGGGGTTCCGCAAAGGAATTGGCAAAGCCATCTTCCGATGAGGATATTGTTCTTTTAGACTCTTCAGAGTCAGACAGTGAACCAGTCGAAGTTGTCGATCCACTGACTACTTCACTGAAATCGAGCAATATCACAGAAGCTCCGACTACTGATAATAGTGAAGTCAAAGAAACTGCACTGCCTTCCGTGGGTACCAGAGCAAATATTGGTGACGAGGCAATTCAATCCAGTAATAGTATCAATACTCCTACGAAAACTAATTCACCTTCTAAGACTGATACTCCTGCCAAGAGTGATATTCTTGCTAAGACCCACACACCTGCTAAGACCAATACTTTCGCTAACAGTGATACTCCTGCTAAGACCATTACACCTACCGAGGATAATTTTCTTGTTGATAACAATACTCCTGCAAAGTTGGGAACTCCCACCAGATCGGCTACAGACACGCAGGAACATACTGGTTTCAATTTCCAACCAAAGTCAAACAAAGATACTGCTACCTCTACTGTTCTGGTTGTCGCAGTTGCGAAGCCCAGCATTTTTTCTCAACAAAATCAGAAAGGATTAGAGAGATCCCAACAGTCGACACAACCATCGGCAGTCATTCCAAAATCAGCCAAGATTGCTAGTTCGCAGTCGGTGAAGGAAAACAACCCAGACTCCATGGTGATTGATTCACATTCATCAAAAAGTCCTGTGGTCAAGACTGCTGTTGCAAATGACTCCTCAACAGCTACTATTAAAAGAACTTTGGCCGAACCAAATGTGTCTCCAAAAAGACAAAAGGTTGAAGCGATTGCATCTCATATTGTGGACAGGAAATCCTCTGGCAATCCCTCACTGGCTTCTGCTTCAACCACAAAAAAGGATAATATCGTACGCGAAGTCAACGCATCGTCTACCCTGGTCTCACACAAATCAAAGGTTGTTAACGCCGAAAAGGATGCAAAAGTTGCGGACATCAAGAATGGAGCGCAGGAAAAGCCGGACAACAGTTTAAAGGATTCCAAACCCGCTCAGAAAAATCATCCTGTTCAAAAGTCACCGTTGAGCATAACCGGTAAGGCCCAAAGTGTCAGTTCACCAGCACCAAAGAACAAAGTTGCTCAGGAGAATGGATCTCCTTCGCAGGTTAAGCAGCACGATATCACGTTGCTCAAAAACCAGCCTCTGATCGAACCAAAAAGACCATCGGAATCACTATCGCAGGAAAAGATTCAAGTCACACCCAAGAAGGTGCATACCCCTCTGGTTAAGATTTCTTCTTCCTTGGGGAATTCTCTGAAAGAGACACCGCTGAAGAAGAAAGTTGATGCTGCTGGTAGAAATTCAACCATTCTTGTAAAGTCAATTAAGGTTGACTCAGTAGCAACATCTTTACTGGAGGCAAATACTGGTCTAAGTCATAAGGCAGACACTATCAAGCCTTTTTCGATCAATTCCCGCAAACCAAAGGCTAAAGAATTTGCTCTGGGCCCAGAAAAGGTTGCTGGCAAAAGACAGAACGATCAACCTGTCAAAATTTCTGGCGTCGCTAAAACCAAGATTGGTGCTAATAAGGAAAGCATCAATGAGAAAAAGGACGCGACTGTGCAACCAGATTCAATATCAGTCTCTGACTCCGACTCCTCTGAGTCTGAGTCTGAGTCTGAGTCTGATTCTTCTGATTCCGACTCTGATTCTGATTCAGATTCCTCTGATTCAGATTCCGAATCTAAAACTGAAGCTGATGTGAAAAAAAATCTAACAGCAAAGGAAACTTCGGATTCATCACAGGTTACCACTCTTATTCTTTCAGGAACCGAAGCACCTAAACCTCAAATTTTTGAGAAGGATGAGGTGAGGCTTGAACAGAAGAAAACTAATGATTCTAAGGTGACTCAAAGACCTGTTCCTGAAGTTAATGCAAAGCAAGGGAATCTGTTCAAAAATCCAACCATGGAAACTAAGTTTTCACAGAAAAATCCTGAGATTAAGTCTAATGTCACACAAGGGCCTTCAACGGATAACTCTAAATTGGCACAGAAACCCGTCTCATCGGAGGTAGACAACAAAGTGAATCATCCTCCCAAGAAAGACAAACTGGATGGAAAAAAAGAAAACATCCTGGACAAGAAGACGGCAGAAATATTGAGAGAGGTCTCAAGAAAGAGAAGAGAAAGCATTAGCCAGAAACCTGTTGATTCTAAAATAATTTCAAAGAAAACATCTCATAGCGTGCTTGTCGAATCTAGCTCTGATAGCTCATCATCGGAAGAGGACTCTCAAAGCGAAGACGACTCCGATTCAGACTCTTCCGAATCGGAAGCGGAAACAGCAAAAAAGGCATCAGCTAAACCTACAAAGGGAACTGCCACAAGCTTAGTGGCCAGTCGTCTTTTACCTAAGCGTCTTAACTCGTTGAGCAGTCGACCATTGCCAAAATTGGCCGCAGTGAATCCACCCGCCATTGATGCCAAACGGTGGAACGAGGGAGTTAAAACAGTGTCAATCGACACCCCATTTTCTAAGTCTTCGAGTGACGAAGAAAAGTCAAGGGGCAGCCAAAAGATTGGTTCAAATGGAGTTCCACCTATTAATGTGACTTCCTCGAAGACCGCCCCGAATATCAATTCGGTGAATGGAAGGCCTACAGGAGCCAAACAGACCGCACCCACTCGTGCTTCACCAGTGAAGAAAACACTCTTGACCTCACTCGCAGACCTAGCATCTCGTGGTGTGCCTGACGTTTTAGATGCGAAGGAAAAGAATAAAGTTGCTGCCTCACAAAAGGTCGAACCAGCAGCTAGTGATTCAGAATCGGGGTCTGAATCTGAATCCAGTTCGAGCTCTGACTCGAGCGACTCAGAATCAGATTCTGATCTGGATTCTTCAGGGGATGAAAAAAGTTCTAAGTTTGTCAGCTTGAAAAAATTGTCGGCGAACAACAAAACCAAAGACAAGAAGAAGAGCAAAAATGGATTCTTCAGCATGATGAAGGATGCGAGGAAGAAATAAAACTGTAATTTTACCAGAATTTACTGAATATGTTATAATGAAATAGACAAATTACTTTTGAAGTGATTCTGCATAAATAAAATATTGAATGAACTAAAAATATATTAAATGGACCTGCCAAGAACATCGATACTCCAGGCACGATAATTGTATTGAAACGCTTTTCTCTTTCTCCGCGGAGAGCCCATTCTGTAAGACTCGCTGATCAGAGACAATATATTTTCAAATAGATCATTTATCCACTCCTTTGCAACCTCAGGTTGCTCGAGATAGAGCGCACCAACGTATTGTTCAAAGTAATCTGCAACAAACTCCTCCTCGTACCTGACGAGAAGAGGATCTTCCTCTTTTGAACTGGTCAAAGTGTTCGAAATGAAAGATGACTGAAGAATATTGGTAACTATGGGATCGTCAAGAGCCAAATGCAAGTTGTAAGCAATTGCCAATTTCAGTAATAAGGTGTTGGTAGCTAGTATGGTTTTCAACAAATGGTAAGTTTTCTTGCCAAATGAGTCATCGTCTGAGAATGGGTAGCATTGACGAAACTTATATAAAAATTCTGAAGACTCTTTGGCCAAGAAGAAATCCCCTAGGCCATCCAAAAACAGTAAATCGTAGCGAATGATCTGTAAAATCGAAGGTGAAACGTCTAAACCTTCCATCGCCAAAGACTTGCGGAAGAAATGGTTTGAATCTTCGAACGCACGGTATAACTCTTTATGAAGAAGAGCTTTAGCAAGCAATTGCTTCGACTTGAGTTGGGGAAGAGAGGGCAACATAATGGGACTCATATTCTCTCCAATAGTAATACAACTATGTCCCATTGATGGTTTATACAACCTCTTGTAGTCAATTCTAACCATTCCGTAATATCTTCGGGCAATCTTGCACACCCGCTTTTCTAATGGATTTGTTGGTACATTTAATGAGATGTTTGACCCACCCAGGTCCAAGTACAATTCGAATACCTTATCGATCAACGATTCAATGTGCTCCTCCTTTTCGGCTAGAAGCATGTATCCCACGGAAATATAGAACATCTTGAAGTCAGGGATTTTGGCTGAGGTTGTAAGTGAGATCAGCGGATGAATATGGTCGGCCAAAGAAGAGTTAGCAGTCCACTCTCGCTTAACAAACAGGGAGATCTCAAACACCGTGTTCTTGATCGTCCCTCCCCCACCTTGAAACACTAGAGAGGACAATTTTTGGTAAGCTTGGAGCTTTATATGGTCCAAACCAAGAATGAATAGATGATGTTGTAACCACGAACCGATTATCGAAGCATGTTTGGGGATTTCTGGAACCCTTGGAACGATAATGTTAGAATGCATTCGCGTATTGGTCCGTAAGGTCGATTGCAAGATCCGAGGCTTAAATACGCCATAAGCCATGGAGTGAGTCATTCTTGCCCGAAGGAGAGCGCTGGCCTAACTTACTTAACCTTCAATGCGGGATCTAAACCAGTGGCGCTATAGAACACTTGCGTCATTCGTTATTATTACACGCAAAACGTGCGATAAGATAAGCGCAGGATGAAGTAACACGGGGCCATATTGGATAGGACGCTTCCCACAATCCTTCACTGAGAAAGTTTTATCCAAGATAAATTTATTCGATGTTTCTAAATGACGAATGATTTGAATTGTTATACATTTGGTACAGAAGTGAATCACTGTGAATGATGTTGGTGTATTGAGGGAACAGACTATGTAAGATCAACGGAACAGAGTCACGCTTTACTGACTCATTCTTGCCAAAAATATAACTCGCTAAATCTTGCTTTTCAATTCGAGCAACAGCTTGTAAACACTGTAACCCACACCGTAAGAAAATTCGTAACCGGAACCACCAGCACCATAGGCATTGATAACGTTGGTGCCATTGTGGTTATCCACAGATAGATTAAGTCCACCTTCCCGAGCGGGCCTGAACCCCACATTAACCCGAACTATATCAAAGTATTTCAGGCCACAGTTGTCCACTTTCATTAACTCTGGGAACAATTTCGCTCCACGCTCAAGAAGAGCATGGGTATCAGCTGGTCTCGGCGCATCATCGGTTTCGTGAGGTTGTTTTGTGCCTCCCAAAATCATTCCACCATCCAATGGCCGGGGAATGCAGAAGGTCCACTCATTGCTAGCCAGCTGATGTGTCACAGTAGTGTTAGCAAATTTGTTTCCTGTGGGCGGATTAATTAGAAGCGTCTGACCTCGGATAGGAAAACACGCGGCATCATATCCGCCACTCCACTGCAATCCCATTCCAGTGCAGTTGACAATTACTGGAGCATTGGATTCGGCATACTGGAGAGCTTCCGATAACGATGAGAGGCGAGCTTTGATGAACCGTACATCGTACTGGAATTTCAACTTGCGGTAAAGGAAACTCAAGTAGTGGGGCGAATTCACCACATATGTGTCATACTCGGTGCCCATCTGCACCCCAGGAGGCAATTCTGATTTTTCGAGAATACGGAATCCGTCAATATCCTCGCGATATCCCTCGGTAAGATTCTGGTAGAAGTGGTCCGGTGCACCAAAGTACTCTGTACCTTTGACGAACTTAATGGACGATTCTGGATTTGACTCAGCAAGCTCCTTGAAACGAGAAAGAGTTACCCGAGACAATGGATAGTCTTTGAGCTCAGCAGCATTTTTGGATGGAAACGGCCGAAAGTGGGCCCCCGCCCATGGAGAAGTATATTGTGACAGATATGGGATAGATTCGGGATCATGCTCGGCCACCACAGTGAGCTTGAGTGGACGTTGATAATTCTCGGCAATCGCAAAAGCACTTGAAAGGCCAAGTACTCCCGCACCGACAATCACTACTTCAGTCATAATTGATGAAGATATGGAATTGGCACAACTGAACCAGAACCGGCCAACGGATAAGAGCTTATACAGGTGCCGCGATTTCCGGGGAGACGGCTCATAGTGACAACAGGAAATAAAGTAGCACGAAGTACGTAGCAAAAAAATTCATATATACGGCAGGGAGCTCCGCCGAGTGTATTAATGCTATTGATTTATACCTACGCTTCTATTCCTGTCCGGAAGCGAATTTACTTGTACAAGTTCAACAAGTCAACGCCCAAGATATCAACCAAAGTCTTACCAGCTGCGACAACCTCCTCATCCTCGTATCTTCTACCACTGAGTTGCACACCAATTGGTGCACCCACAAACTTCTCTGGGTCGTAGTTATCGAGTTCGAGCTTTTCCAAGTCAGATCTGAACTCGTACGAGGCGTGAGACTCATCCCACTTGTCCACTGCAGGGTCTTGGAACAAACCAGTTTGGATCGTCAACGTTGGAAGATCAATGATGTTAAACAAAGAGGTGTAGGACCAGTTGTAGATCTCTTCTGGTCTAGGGGCAACGTTAGAGTACGCAGGGCTGATGAGGAAGTCGACTTGGTTCTTGTTCAACCAGTCAGAGTATTCCTGTTTCAATTGGTCTCTGATGATGTTCAATTGTCTGTTTTCTGCCACAGTGTAGTTCTTGGCACCATCACCGTAGTTCAACGCCCACTTCGTCAACTTGACCAAAGGTTCACCCGAGTCAGCCAACAACTTTCTTTGCATGTAGTTACCGTCACAGGAGTACATCTTGTTGACGGTCTCACGGGCCAATTGGGTCTTGATAGGCTTGAATTCGACCACCGTCACACCGGCAGCAGTCAACTTGGCCTCGATCTCCTTCAAACCTCTAGCAATTGGAGGAGTAGGCTTGACAAGACCATCATCATACATGATGGCAACGGTCAACGACTCAGGCTTAGGCTTCTCAACCTTTCTCCATGGTAATGGAATAACCGTACAGTCAGTCGTCCATGGCTTACCGTGGTTGATGTAAGTGTCCATGAACAAGTCGATGTCCTCAACGGTTCTTGTCATTGGACCTTCCACCGCAGGAACAGACTCCTGACCTGCACCACTGGAAACACCACCAACCTTCGAGATTCTGTGAGTAGTAGGACGCAAACCGAAACAGCCAGAGAACGCGGCCGGGCCACGGATGGAACCACCAATATCGGAGCCAACGCCGATTGGAGTGCCACCAAATGCAACAATCGCGCCCTCACCGGAAGAAGAGCCACCAGAGGTCAACGCCAAGTTGTACGGACACTTGGTGGTACCAATGAAGTTGTTGTTGGAACACAAGTGCATCATGGTCTGGGGCTGGTTAGTTCTGACAAAGAACACCGCGCCCAAGTCCTCCAACACCTGAACCGTGATACCGTGCTTTTCAGGAACATTGTCAATCAATGACACATAACTGGCGTGAGTGCTTTTGCCCTTGTAGTTCATCTGCTCCTTCAAAGAGATGGGGAGACCGTGCAATGGACCTAAGGTCTTGCCGTGGGTGGCGAAGTACTCATCCAAGTATTGGGCTCTCTCCAAACCTTCTTGGGGGAAGAGATCCAAGGCGCAGTTGGTGAATTGGTGGGCAATGGTAGCTCTCTTGGCAAACGCCTTGAAAACATCAACACTAGTCCACTCTCCGGCAGCCACCTTTGCCACAATGGTAGTAGCAGACGAATCGGTGATGGCAAATTCTTGTGGGGTCAAGAGCTTGTGGTCGCGCAAGTACTTGACGGAATTGAGTTGCTGCTCGGCCAATTCCGAGGTTGGAGCAGGCAATTCCGTGGAATACTCCGGCAAAATGTTGTCCGCCAACTTTTGTCTGTACGCTTCCAACTTTGGCAAGTAGTGCTTAAACTTCTCGGCATCCTCGTAGTTATCGCACTTATCAGTGGTCAAGAAATCGGTGTAGGCAACCATGGCTTGTGAATGGGTTGGGGAAAAAGGGAGGAGGGAAAGAAGAAGCGAGAAGATAAAGAAGGATAAACTGGGCTATGGGCACAGCGCTCGGATCAGCCGCCTATATATGTCTCGAGGGAGCTATGCACCGTCCTGCCCCATTGGGAAGTCGTCGTTCGAGCACTTCCGCTGGGGCCCGGAGGTAAAGGTGTTGCGCTGGGTCTGGCGCGTTTACCTTATCCTGGCGGAATCCCACACGCGGCCCTTGGCCGCGATAGGAAGGACCATGCGAAACACGGCTGTCCTCTCGTTTCTACGCACCCGGCTACTGTAAACCCATCCATGGTGTATAGTGTATATACCGTGTATATACCAGTGTGGTCGTATATAAGAGAATAAATACCTGGGGTCCTGCCCTTCCAAAGCCCATACAGAACCGTATTGCCGGATTTGGCCAGCAATTATAAATAACAAACGGGGTAACCTCCGGCCTCAACGGCGATTGTTCTCGGCACCCAAAAAGAAGTTTTTTGCCCATGCCTTCCCGCTAATTGAGGATTGGTTCCAACTGGATCTTTCCATCCACCGCAACACGGTCTCGCCCGCACGAATACTGTAGTATTGTTGGAAAACATAGTCCGCATACTCCGCCCAAAACCGAAACATCAACGCAAGCACTTCGACTGCAATGATGACCCCGATCGGAATACAAATGGCCAAAAGGGCCGATCCACAAATGCATGAAACCACATGTTCGGTGCGCGATATATGAGAGCATGCCCGCGTGGGGACAAAGAGCCCACACGTGTCCGTATCACCCACTGCCATCAAAAACACAGAGTAACAGAAACTGTCGATGGAATACGAGAGATTAAATGGGGGATGTGGAGACTCTTTAATTCACCTGGGGCATCGCCTAATAATTATGAACCACAGGGGTCGAAGTAGGGCATATAGGCCTGGCATTCTGCCTGCATAACCGGAGTAGGGGGTTTTGCCGCAGTCCCGGCTATGATTTTGATGAGATGCTCCCGATGCGAAGCCGGTTTGGTGAAATTGGGCCGGAGACGGAGAAAGGCGATTCGCGTGCCCGTAGTGATTGATTTTTCTCTGGCGGAATTCGTTGGATTCGGCTATATTCAAATGCCATTGTTCTCCGAGTAAAATCTTAGATAGCGCATTGTGCGTCTCCATGCTGGCGCAATAGACAAGGTAGTGCATGGCGCTAAATCGAAACCCTCTTAGGCACACCCGTGGACTGATTAGAACACAGATGTGATCTTGCGTGTGCGACTCATATATCGGGTTGCCGTCTCGGTTTCTTATTTGGCTATGTGGAATGGAGGAAAGGGCTCCTGATACTTGCTCAAAGCGACGGTGGCTGCGAAAAGGGGTCGGAACTCCGAAGTAAGGAGAGTTTCTTTCCTCATGATAACGTGCCGGCGAACCTTGGAGTCGCGGATGCCGTTGTTAGGCGAGTAGTCACCCCTCGATGCCCTACTTTTTGACCTTGTGTAGTTACCCGAAGATGCGCACCACACAAAAAGAAAATGCTACCAAGTCAAAATTCACCACTTTGCCAAACACCACGGTGCGTGTGGAAAGAACGAACGGTATGTGACATGATGATTACACATCAACCTTATCTACATTATCTGTAGCCCTCGGGCGGTGAAGTGAAAAGTACTCTGACTAACACATACAGGCTGATACTGTTGAGCATTTTGTTCAGACTTGGAACAGTATCCGGTTCCGAATAACTGGTGGATAGGACGTTTTTGGGCGAAACTATTTTTTATCCGAATTGTATTTTTCTCGGCTGTTTGTTTTAGTTCATCTGTTGGGTTCATTTTTTGTTTCATCTGTTTGTTTCATCTGTTTGTTTCATCTGTTCCATTCTCTCTCTATTTCTTCTACTTTTTCTGCCTCCTTTAAGCTGGTGAGTCCGTCAAATTCAGGGTTTTGCGCATGTAGCCCACTGCACTCTACTTCCATATACCACACCCCCAACAAACACCTCTGTCTCAGACTCCTCTCCCAATCACCATCTGTCTATTCATCTCAGCCATCCCCATGTTCTCCTCGCTAAACCTGCACAGGTTAGGGATGGTTCGTACGCCACTGGTTCGCTTCCCAATGCCAGTGACTCGATCAAAAGGCTTGGCCACTCCCCCTCTTGAGGTCAAGACCAAAGGAAAGGTGTCAAAACCGCGCGTTGTCTCTAACCACAAAACCCCCAAGAAGGCGCCAACCGTAATCGATGGCAAATCCAATATCGAGAGCGTGTTCACCCGGCCGATTCCCGACGATCTTCTGCTACCACAGGAATTTATTAACTACCACGAGCCCACATTCATTGACGGCATCAGACACGTGTTGAAGATCGACCCGTCGTTATACCCTGTCATAGTGCACAGCCCATTCACTGCATTTGCCAAAACCGACCGCGCGGCGGAAGCGGACGCCGCAGTCATCCACCGGTACTGGTACGAGTTGATCTCGTCGGTAATCGGCCAGCAAGTATCCGGATCAGCGGCAAAAGCGATTCAGAGCCGGTTTGACCAGCTTTTCGACGGGGTGCCGGAAGCAGTCAAGGTAGAACACAAGAGTGACGAGCAGCTTCGCGGTGCCGGGCTCCTGGGGATGAAGTGCAAATACGTGCGGCACATTAGCGAGACGTTTTCCAAACCGTGTTTGCTCACGCAATTAGCGTATTACAAGGATAACACCAATGCGGACATCATCAAGGAACTCACACTGCTCAAAGGCATTGGCGAGTGGACCGCGCGGATGTTTTCGGTGTTCTCGCTCCGCGAGTTGGATGTTTTCGCCTACGACGACTTGGGGGTAGCGCGCGGGGTAGCACGGTACTTGGAGAACCGGCCGGACGTGCTTGCCGAAGTGAAACAGAGAGTCCATGCCGTGGAAGAACTCAAAAAGGGCCTTGCGAAGAAGGGCAAGTTCCAAACCAAGACACTGAAGCGCACGTGGACGCCGCTCCACGACGAGTACGTGAAGTTTTTGGGGCTCAAGTTTGCACCGTACCAGCTGGTGTTGATGCTCATCATGTGGCGCCTCTCGTCTACAAACCTCGAGGTGTTCGAAAACGTTCGCTAGCTATAGCATAAGAAACACGACAAACCCCACCACCGCGTAGTACGAGTAGCCCACGCACAGCGCACTGCCCTCAATGGTCTCGCCGCCGATGTTGATTGTCTTCGACTCTTCCTCCTCCTGTTTCTGTTTGATCTTGGTGAGTTCGCGCTCAATTTGGTCGTGGCCGTAGTCGAGTCCGGGGCGGCGGAGGAACTGCAAGTCTTTCTCGCGGAAGTGTTTTTGGTGCACGAGATAATCGATGAAGGCGTCAATATCGAATTCTGCCACCGACGGTTTGGCAGCAGCCGCTTGTGCTTTGTGGGACTCCACGAGGTACTTGGTCCATGCGCGCAAATCGCCGCTATTGTGGTAGCGGTAGCTGGTGACCTTGGAGTTGAGCAGAACCGGGTTTGCGGCGGCGGAAAACTCCGATTGGCCGATAAAGTCGTTGTACTGTTCAAACCACCCGCTTCCTGGCACTGAGCCTGGGGTTATGACGGGGGCGACTACGGATGTATCGGGAGTGTGTAACATGTGGGCGGTGCAAACGCCAACCACGAGCCACCACGGGTTCATTACTGGGGAAGGAGAGAAGAAAGAAGAGAGAAGAGAAAAGAGGGAAAAGAGCAATTCTCCGCGTACGACAGATTTATACTTCAGGTGGAGGGGGAGAAAGAGGTTTTGGAAAGACGTTCGGAGATCGTAGTGGAGAAGAGGAGGAAGTAGTCCGTGGATTGTGATTGTGTATTGTTTGATTGTGTGCGGGTGCAAAGTGCGCGCAAACACTTGCGGAACTGCACAACCACGCACCGCCCAGCGAGGCTGAAGCGCATCACAAGATGTCACAACAGTCACCCATCTCCACCAACCCATACCAGACGCCAGAAACCCCCATGTCTCGGCTATCCACCATCAACGACCCAAACCCACAAACCCTGCAAACCCGCCTCGGCCCAACAAAGCCAGCGCCGCCGACCCAAGGTTCCCCCACAGCAACCAAACGCCACACCCGTGCCTCCCGACCCGCAGAGAACACCCGGTCCTATGCCGTCGCCCACCCGATTTGACAAAGGCCCACATGAAGGACACCCCATGTGTGGTCTAATCTCGAACAATACATGGTGCCATGGCCACGGTACCTGCGCTATGCGTCCGGCCACAATGAGGCCATCCATGGTGTTTCGAAAGGGCCCCATCCTATTCCCCGCCAATTTCCCCGAAACGGAGGGTTCTATCTGCAACCGCACCTCTATTTTCCCAAATGCGCTCTGCACCTGAAGTGTTGACACCCTCCACCTCGCACCGCAACGTAGATCCAAACCACATCTTCAGTGACTGGACCCGATCCCGCATGTATAATTGTTGCAGTGGTGCTCGGTCCTCGTTTCGCTCGGCCCTCGTCCCCGTGCCTCTCGCCCTCTGCCTCTGCCTCCTCCCCACATTCTTTCCTTCGACATTTACCCTCACTTCTCCCTCTACCGTCTTCCCCTGCGCTCCTGCGCACCACCTGGTGCAGGTCGGTATGTGCCTGACTCGTACTGGTGTATATTTTCGTCTGTCCTCTTACACCTTCACCACCACTTTTCCGGTGCTTGTTCCATTGTCTGCTTCTGTGCCCCCCTTCGTGCCCCGCCGTCTCCACTCACTCCATCCCGCCCGGCCCTAGTCCCGCGCCCTCCCCCCGTCCCATTCTCTCCCTCCTATGATCTCGGGACCCACCCATCCTCCTCAATGCAAAGACGGAACTCGACCCGCTCGCTCTCGTCCCAAACCCAACGCCCGCTCGACCCGGCGCGCGACATGTCCACCGCACTGCTCCACCTCGACGACACCATGCGCCGCAAAGCCCGCAAGCCGGAGCCACACCCATACCCGGGCCGCTCCTATTGTTTCCCCAACGGCGAAGTGTTCACGCCCCGAAATTCCGGGGTGAAACGGTCCAACCGCCCGCCCAGGCGGGCCCCCGAGGCGGTGCAGCTGTTCCCTCGGTCGGCGTCCATGGTGCTGCTCGCGCTGACGGCGCTGGCGGCGCTGGCGGCGCTGGCGACACCATCGTTTTTGACCAAGTCGCAGTCGTTCCAAAACTTGCGGTCTAGAACCAAGTCCGACTTGGCGTGCCTGATCCGCTCCAATAAATTGGACACTCCGACCAACATCAACCTCGCATCCTTGGTGTCCCCGGCCACACCCCGCACCTCGTCTCTCCGCCTGCCCTCGCTCACCGCGGCCCTGTCCTTCCGCTCTCTCACTAATAACCGGTACCACGAAAACTCCCACAACATCGTGCGTCTGGAGCTGGTGCTTGCGGACCCCACCACCCATCCCCCCACCGCGTCGGCTCGCACTTCGTCTCACCACAGTTTGGCCCACCCCAACCTCTCCAACCCCAGCTTCTCGAACCCGTCCAGTGTGTCTGATCCGTCCAGTCTTTCCAACCGTTCCGGGACAAATACACCCCAGACGTCTTTGACCGACAGCGCCATGGATGGCGAAAACTCTGTGGCCGAGTCTGCCATGGTGCATGACAAGTCCAACTCTCTCGAGTCCATTGAGGAAACGCCCTTGTCGTTTGCATCACACGATCTTATTCCCTACGCAACACCTTCACCCGACGGCAGTGACTTCTCGGGCAATGATATGAGTGTATTAACCATTGGTATCCAGAAGGTGCGCTCAGGGGACGTGCCTCTCCATTCTACGAAGGTGTCTTTCGATTCTACCAGAACACAACCACTTTCGACAAGAGTCCCTCCAGACTCGTCTCAAGTTGATTCGACCAGATTAACTCCTGTAAACCCTGCCCGGAAAATGGTGTACTCGCAGTTGCCTGAGCCGCTGAGTGATGTGCGAGATTCTGACTCGATTGGTTCAGACAGGAAATCGGCTCGGTCTCGATCGGTCCATTCTCACTCGGACCATTCTGACCAGTCCGACAAGGATTCGTTTAAATCGGTGCCCGACTCTGGCATGGCTGAATCGGGACATTCAATCGAATCCGTGCCTGATTGGAGCAGCACTAACACCTCGGGCAATTCGGCTAAGTCACCAAACTCCAGTTCCGACAATTCCGGCGATTCCGTCCCCCCTTCTGTCACCGGAAAAGACTCTGAAAGTTCAGATAAGTCTTCGCCGCTGTCAGAAAAGGACTCTGACTCGGTGATTCCCGATACCGATGACCCTGTGTCTGTGTGTGACTCTCCATCTGGTCATAACTTTCTGTCAGCACGCGACGACTCCTTCAAATCCGACCCCGACCAGGAATCTCTGCTTTTGGCAAAATCTAAGGAACCCTCCAATTCTTCTACGGTCAAGCCGACAATTGCAGTCAGACAGCCATCCACTGAACCATTGAAGCCAACTTCACCCCGCTTTAACACAGGGATGGTCTATCTTGATAGCGTCGTTCGCACTCCCGAGTCGACGTCCTCCAGGTATGATTCGGACCAGTTGCTGCGGCGCCTGCCCCAAGTGACTCCAAGTGGCATATACCCTACGTTTCTGAGCTCCTCTGACATGGCAGGCACGGACTTCCCCGAGTTCCCCAAGCCGCCGCTTTCGGTTCCAGCCCATATGCTACTGACGTCGTCCCTAGCGCCCATTTCAGAAACCTCCAACAACCGTGTTTCTCTCATCAGCGTCAATGACTTACCGGAACCTACCATTGGGCTTGAAAATTCAAAACCGATTGATTTGTCCCTCTATAGCATCGTGGACTCGCCTACACGGGTTACGCAAAGCGTTCTGTCGGTTGTTTCCTTGGCCGGTTCCAAGAAAAGCACTACTGATTTGCTGGGCCCCGAAACCGTGATTACATTGCGAGAAAAGCAGAGACTGCAAAACACTCGGACCAAACGAAAGAAGGGGCGTCTTGCGCTCAACAAAGCTCTTCCGCCAATCAAACCATTGTTGTCCAGGATCGCTCCGGCACCCATGGTTCTGTCCCCGGACCGCCCTCGGAATATGACATCTACCCATTTTTCCTCCCCGCAGTCAGACAACCTTAAGGTTTCTACACCGGATTTGACACGTCGCGATTTCGCACCCAAACCCATGGAACCTCCGAGACCCTCCGAGCCTACGAAAAGGACAGTGGCTGATTCAATGGTCCCAGAAACTGCCTCAGATGCGTTTTTGCTGCCCCACACAATTCTGGATTATAGCGCCGACGCATTGCTGGTGGACATTCCCAGCCCAATTTCAAAGGATTCATACCGCATGCAAAAGTGCGCAACCAGCGTAACAGACAGTACCAGGAACCAAGAACACGCACCACCGGCATTTTCCACTCTCAAGACCCCACTGCAAAGTGAAGCCTCGTTCAATATTGACACTTATGGCGACGAGAAGATTATCGGATCTGTGAACGTCCACGTCTCTGAACCACGGGAGAATTTCTCCAAACCGCTGCAAATGAATGAACCCACACTCGCTAATCGTCTAAACGATGACACGCTACCGAATCCACAACTCGGAGAGCCGCCGTCAAATGAACACTTGAATGTCTCTGGACATTTACCTAATGCCTCACCTGCTGTGTCCAGCTCTTATTCAGGACAAGACTCAATTCTGCGCACTAGCTCTGGAAGCAGCACTATACCCATACCTGGGGAACTATCAAGAAACCAAATTAATAAACTTCTTAATGACAACCAGGAGGAAGTTCCTCTCAGGGCAGACTTGAAGATTGATGCAAGGTTGTTACAGGCTCGCCGGAACAACTCTTCATCCAGCGCTGCAACCAGATCGCGTATTCACACCCCAGAGCCAACCACTCCTGTTGTTTCTCAGGAGGAAAACCACAAAAACAAAAAGCATGAAATCAAACACGAATTGGAGCCGAAGCACCAAGAGAAACTTGATTTTCCTCAAAAGAACGGAAAGGTTGTCGTTGAAGAACCATTTCTTCCTCCTAAGAAATTGTCTGGGGAACAGCCAGCATCTTCAACCATCAGACGCTCATTATACGAAGTTGTCAACACGGATTTCGAAAATGAAGAATTTGATATGAGTCTTGCTTCTGAACCCCAAACCTATTCTTCTTTGCTAGATGATACTTTGGCTAGTGTTGATGTCAATCTTCACCCAACACCTCTTGTGGTTCCAAAGGCACACCTGAAAGTAAACGAGCATGGTGGACTCAAGTCTCAGAACAAATGGAAATCCTCGTCGGGGGTTTCTTTCCGAAAGGTTTTTCGGCTTTTTTCGTCGGAAGATACTACAAAACCGGAGTCCGCATCAAGAACCTCGAGTGAAACATATCACACTTCCAAATCTGCTACTTCTGTATCTACCACATCTATCAATGGTAAGGAAAGCAAGAAAGACAATAAAAAGAACAGATTGTTGACTAAGCTCATTACAACACTGAAAGCTGCATCCGATCTCGAAACTCTCAAATTGGCAGATCTGCCCGAGGTTTTAATGTCGAGTAACCGAGACAGTCTTTTAATTAATCTTCCTGATTTTCAAGTCGAAAATGATACCTTTGATGATTTGTTACTCAAATTTGATCAAGTTGAGAAGGATGCTGAGTTGGGACTCGAAACGGTGGTTGTTAAACCCAAGAGCTTGAGTGATTTGTTTTTGAAGGATGATGAATTAACAAGAGATCAAATTGCTGACCAGCAAAGGAAGGACAATCAAAATTCCGATGATTCGCTTCCTCAAAGGTTAGATGAGAACATATCGAGTGATTCTGTCAATATGAACCGTGAAGTCCATGTTTTACTACTGGACGAAGATGCGCTCAATCAAATTGAGTATGAGAACATGCTTATTTGCTTGCCTAAAGATGCCAATGAACAACGATTCATACTCAAAGCAAACGATCTATGGAAGACCTGCCAGCAGGATCAGAGCAGGTCTTTCCCGGCTTACTTCAAGCACGTGAAACAATTCCTGGACTATGACCAGGTTGAAGTTACAGTGAAAGATTTCGATCCATTCCCACATAATGAGTTGCCTGCCAAGGCCCCAACGTCGGATATTTTCACAATATTGAAGACTAAGCATAGCAAACAACAAAACAGGAAACATGTGGAGTTTTCCAATACTGTTTCTATCACCGAGACATACGCCCCTTATATGTACAAGAGATACAATAAGTCGGTGACTCAGTATTACCTCACAGAATCCGTGGAAATAAACCGGATCAAAAATGAATTGAATGCTTATAAATGTCACGAGATGCTTGTGCATGAAAAGTCCCAGGCTAACACACATTTCTTCTACTAACATATGTATATCTATAGTCATGAACATATATTTATTACGACCGGGCGGAAGAGATATCTAACTTCCACGGTAAGTAGAGTAACTGTGATTGCTCAAAAGCAACGGGACATGATAGTGGTTGTCAGGAGGGTTGTCCACTTGAAATGTGATTTCAACAAACGGGAAGAAAGTCCTGTTTGCGGCACTCAAATCGTGAAAGTACTTACCGGTCAAAAACTTGATTTTGTAGATACCAGGAATGAGGTTCGCCCATTTATCCCCTTGGAGCCCGATTTCTTCCTTGATGCTGGTGTTCAATTTCGGGTTCACCACCCATTCTTTGATCCGGCCGTCCTTGTCAGTCTTGCTCATGGCAAAAGGTTCGGAAGGTTGAGCAAACTCATACGCCGCAGGATCAGACTTGTTCTCAATATGAGGAGTCACGTAATAAATAGAACATGTTACTCCAGCCGCGGGTTTACCTAAGCAGGTATCTAGGATATGGCAAGTAATGGGATCAACAGACATGTCTGAGGTTGTGATAGGAAGTTGTCGATAAGAAGGACCAAGTGCGCGCAATCGTCGGGATTCCCCGAGCACATATACAGGTAATAGTGGGTATCAATCAGTGGAAGTCATTCGTCAATGATGATCACCAGCAGGTTCCGGGTCGGATGACTCGAGTCGGATACAATAGGGTCAGACATGCTTCCATCGGAGTCGCTGAATTCAATGATCTTCATTGTGGGGCGATAAGGATGATTCTGAGAATCGCGTACAAGGACGGGAACAGTAACACGCTTGCAAATCGGAGAAATAGAGACTGGCGCGTCCATTTGACACGGGCTCTTGTGATGTAGTCTAGGCAGAGGAGATTTTCGTCCTTGGTTAGAGTTTGGTTCCGACGATTGAGGCAGAATTTCTCGCGAATGATCGGATGAAGGATGAACATGGTCACTGGCAGTATAGTAAACCAGACTGGAGACAGGCGACGACGGTATCTCTGAATCATCTTTTAGCAACGGAGGGGTTGGAGAATCAGGTGGACCCGACCTCAATTCTCGCTCGTAATCGGCCCGTTCTAACTCCATAAGGTCGTCCGAATCAATCACAATTGGTCGATTAGGAACGCATTTCCACTGGTGGCGCAAAAGCTCTCGCGTGGTTAATATACGGCGCCAGCACTGCATTTCCACCTCAGTGTCGTCATAATTCCCCAAAACTTGAAGCGACTTGCCAATCACCTGTTTTTCGTAGTCCAAAACATGCGACACGGTGCCGGTGATCTCCACTAGAAGGTCTTCAGTGAAATGGCGCAACGGAATCCGTAGCTGGGATTCGGAAATTTTCACAAGTATTGACAGGTTTTCTCCGGAACAGTCGTCTAGCAGGAATAAGACAAAGTTGTACGGGTTCTTTTGTGGACCCCGATCAAAGTTCTTGTAGCTATACCACATAACGCGGCCAAAGATCTGCACCGTGCTCACAGGGTAATTATTGATTAGAATATAGCCTTGGTTGTGCTTCTCTAGCGCCAGAACGCCGTAAACTTCTAGAAGATTGCGGGCACTTGTCACGTCTCGAATTGCCAAGGGGAGAATGCGATTGTGGGTTGGGGACAAATGGAAATACGACGGAGAGTAGAATGTTTTTCCCCACCGTCGAAGAGCCACGGGGTTTGGCGGGGAAACTTCTTTCGGCCAGTCTGTCGTTATAGAAGGAGGGAAGTCCATGACATATTAGAGCAGTAAGGTGTGAAGAGTTACGAGTACGCACTCTATCAGTGTAAAGGGTGCGACTGTGCATGTTACTGCAAAGACCACTAACGGTCGAGCAATAGCAAGTTGACGAATTTTAGAAGAAAATACGACATAGTTGTGATGTTGTAGCAAACAGGAGAAAACAAGTATCGGAAGCAGGAATATCCTGAGCATTTCTCTGAAAATGCAACTTCCGCCTGCCACCCCCGGCCCTTCCCCGGAACCCATCTCCTGCACTTCCAAAAAAAGCGATGAGATACACTTCTACTCTACAACATGGCGTTATTCGAAGTTGACGGCTGGGACATCAAGGCCAAAAAAGTCGCTATTGGCGGAATCAAAACTGGACTCAGCAAAAAAGCAAAGAAGGATAAGAAGAGAGCGGCAGAGGAGCTGGAATCCGCCAGCCCTAGTGTGAAGAAAACCAAAACTGACGAACCAAATGAGGAAACCCCAACGACAGAAAAGGTGCACCAAGAGGCTCCTAAGAAGAGAGAGACTCCAGGTGCTATGCCTGTTATGTCTAAAAACTTGACTCCTTTGCAAAAAAAAATGATGGCCAAGCTCTCTGGATCCCGGTTCCGTTGGATCAACGAGCAACTCTACACCACCACTTCTGAGAAGGCGTTGGAGCTTGTTAAGGACCAACCTTCGCTTTTTGACGAATATCATTCTGGGTTCAGATCCCAGGTTCAGCAATGGCCGGAAAACCCGGTAGACGTTCTTGTGGACCAGATTAAGGCTAGAAGCGAAAAGCCGGTTAGTGCGCCAGGTGGATTGCCTGGTTTGCCAAACAAGAAGGTTGTTGTGGCCGATATGGGATGTGGAGAAGCACAGCTCGCGTTGGATGTGCAAAACTTTGTTAAGCAGCACAATTCCAAGAAGCAGAAGGGTAAGGGCAAGAAATTTGGTGCGCCAAAGAACTTGGACATTGAGGTTCACAGTTTCGACTTGAAGAAAGCGAATGACCGGATCACTGTTGCGGATATCAAGAATGTTCCGTTGGAAGATGAATCGTGCACAATTGTGATCTTCTGCCTCGCGTTGATGGGTACCAACTTCTTGGACTTCATTGAGGAGGCGTACCGGATTTTGGCTCCCAACGGTGAAATCTGGATTGCCGAGATCAAGTCGAGATTCAATGAGTCCACCAATTCCAAGGGTAAGCCTGTGAAGCCGGAGGAAGTAGGAGCGGAGTTTGTGGAGTCGTTGAAGTTGCTCGGGTTGTTCCACAAGAAAACCGACAACTCCAACAAGATGTTCACCCGGTTTGACTTTTTCAAGCCATCGCGCGACATCATGAACCAGAGACAAGAGAAGATGGAGAGAAGAAAGAAGTTCATCGAGCACGAGTCGCAGAAGGAGGAGCTTGAAACCAAGAGAAAGAACAGACCGGAGGGTGAGTGGTTGTTGAAGCCATGTATTTACAAGAGAAGGTAGGTGTACCGATAATCTGCTACAGTGCCTGCGACCGCATCAACTGGGGTCAAGGGTATCAGTTGCGGTATCTCCTATGATCACCTAGGGTATCACCTAGGATATCAGCTGCGGGCCGCCTACGGCACGAGTTGCATTATAATCTCCTGCAGTCAATGACTGTAGGACCGAGGAACGACAGTGGGTCAGTCGGGTCATAATGGCACTAAACCGTTGCGCTGACGTACAGGAATAGAGCATATAGATGCGCACCGAATCCAACAAACCATAACCAGCAAATGAACCGCATCAAAAAAAGCCCCGTAGCTACAGTAGTGCGGCCTTCTCGTGCCGTGGCCACCAGCCCCAATTGAGTGCCCGGGTTTGCTGTTTCTTATTGCCGGGCAGCAATCCAACCAACGGTGTGTAATGACAAACGGTGTCACTGCAGGAACGGCTGACACCATCTGCACCGAACGTCTGTGTGAAGGTCGCGAGCGCGGCCGGATTAGGCGCGAGCCAGCATCGGAACGGGAAACCGCCAGCATGTCTGTCCAGGGTATCAGAGCCCCTGATTGATCGGGGAGAAATGCCAGCCTCCAGTCAGCCATCTTCCAGTCATCCATCCAGCATCTTCTTCTTATTTATGGTCTGCGGCGCCCCGATTCCCCGCCCTTCTTCTTGGTTCTTCATTCATCGTTATCTTTGTTAAGTATGGAGTTCTACGAACCCACCATCCTCTTCCGCAACAACGCGATCCGGCGCCCCGGCTCGCCCAGAGAGTCATCGTCCAACTCGCTGACCGACAGCCTCCCCTCCAGCTGGCTTTTGCACAACAACCACTCCGATACTCAGCTCACGCAGAAAGCGTGCTCACTAGATCGGCTCAACATCAAGTCCAACTACTGGAAGATCCCCGACTGCGACATGAACTTGACTGCGCTTGCGGCCAGTGACCCCACCTCAGACAGCCCTATGGTGGCCATATCCAGTGCCAACTCCGAGTCCAACCTCTTCATTTACGAGCTCGACACCCTCCACCATTATCTCACCCACCACACCACCATCTCGTTGCCTAACATACACGGTCTCGCGTGGGTTCCGGGCCACCAGCTGCGGTTTTTGATTTCCGGCAACAACAAGGGCTACGCCCACTTGGTGTCGGTGCCGCTTCCCGAAAACCGCGGCGGTGACAACAACGACGAGAGCGCGGAGATTATCAAACGGTTCAACCACAGAAAGCACCTTAAATCCGTCAACAAGGACCCAGCGCTCCACATGCACCACACCACATGCGTGTCTAAGTTGGGTTTCTCCGGCGACGACCGCCTCGTGTCCATCTATGACGACACCTTGTTTGTGTGGAACATCAACGACTGCACCACCGCGGCCCGGCCACGGCCGCAGCTGATCTCGGTGGTGCCGGGTCTCCGCAACTTTGACGCCAACCCATGCGACCCTCTGACTTTGGCTATCTGTGGCTCGTTTGGTGTGTCATTGTACGACACCCGCGCCACCACCTACAGCGTGCCAGCTGCCCGCAACACCGGAGCCAATCCCAACGCCGTGCTGGTGAATATCGTCAAATGGCACCCCACCAACGAACACGTGATGGCATGTTCCCATGATGACGGCGTGGTGCGGTTGTGGGATATCCGCAAGAACGAGACGTTTGGCGAGATCACTGGCCACCGCGGTAAGCAGGTGACGACCATGGCATGGAACCACGGCGACTTCTTCACCGGCGCCAGCGATGGCAACATTGTGCACTGGGACTTGACTTCAGACGTAAGCTCAGCGCTCGATCGTGTGGGCGAGGCGGTGCAGCAGTGTACCATGAAGGAAGGCATTGACAGTGTGTCGTTTGACCCCACCTCCAACACTATCGTAGACAAGCTCCACGAACGGCAGTGCGGTACGTTACTTCCCGCTCTGAACAACCGCATCGTGGCCATGTGCCAGATTGGCGGTTCTGGTGCGGCGGCGGCCGACTGCAATATCTTGAGCATCGATACGCTGGCGTTCTTGGGGCTCCACTCGCAAATCTACGATGCGGTGACCCTGGCGACCGAGAAGCACTACTACTCAAAGGAAGACCTTCTGTTGATTGCCAAATCCGAGAACAGCACCTCCACGCTTGTTGGTTCGGCTGAATCGCTTGTGAAGCCGTTGAGTATCCACAAGCACCAACCAGTGGTGGATCTTGTCTCACCGACGCCAACCGTCGACCAGGCTCATCTGGACACTGAGACGGTCCACTCGGTCAAAATGGACGACACAAAAGATATACCGGTGGATTTCGCTGACGACAGCAGGCTGTCTGTGCCCTCTTTGCACTCGGTTGAATCGCTGCCGGATTACTCAGCGTCACTGTACCTGGATACGGAGTCGGTGTACACCATCTCCACGTTGGAGACGTTCGTGGGGGCCCCCGACGACGGCAAGGCGCTGTTGGCGTTTTTGGACACCGAGTTGGAGCGCATTTGTGCTGAGTTCCGCACCCAGAGTCTTTCGGCCACTACATAGGATACCTAATAGAATGATTAATGACGGGAAAACAACAAGGGGAATCAATTCACTCAGTAGGGGATCACTCGGACAATCCACTGATTTCATGGTGATACGGCGCCAGTACCACCTCACTGGGGCCGTACCGCAACCTTGCCATAACCTTGCTTCGACATAAACATAGCCTTGTCTCAATCTAGGTACAATCTGCCAACCAGCTGTAACCTTACCAAGTCAATTATTCTTCATAATTAATTTATTATTAATTTATTATTAATTCATTATTAATTTATTATTAATTTATTATTAATTTATCATTAATCTATTATTAATTCATCTCTAAATCCCTGTTACCGTATTACCGATTAGATGTGTAGTGTCTAGGCTAGGCCTTGTAATACTCGATAGCTCCCAACATGATCACAGTGGAATCATCGCCCGCCGAGTAAAATCAACCACGGCATCAACGATATACTGAAGGAAATACCAACACGACACTTTTTACTTTTGCTGGCCACTGTCATCTCTAACCACCGATTCACTCATAATTGCAATCGCGCAACACCCACCATGCCTATGTCATACATGACTAACATGACTAACCAGAGACCCAAATTACTAAACTCGTCAAATGTACGGCGAGATTGCCATCTCTCCCATGATCCAAATTGCAGTATCGCCCATATCCCAAACTTTTGCTGCGATTGTTTTCCTCTTGGTCCGATCAGTTCGGCCGCCCGAAAAGGACGACGTGCCCATAACCCCAGCCGCAGTGTGTCACAAGATGATCCCATCTGTTAGAATCGACACGTGACATTCCCTTCCGGAGTCGGACCCGAACACAACCGTCTCCTCAGCCGGCAGAAAACTCGGTTCAAACCACCTCGCGGTCCCCTCCCCATAGTCGAGGTAAATTGTGTAGAATAAATTCCCCCAGCAGACACTCCCAGGTGAGCCATTAGTCATGCTTCCAAATGGTATCCCCATTTCACACCCGTACCCCTCGCGCGAACCTGGCCACATCAGTTTCGCTTGCGACTCATTTATTTTTCCCTTCACACCGGCACCTTTTATCCACATTAGTCATCACCACCCGACTCCAACCGCAGGCTACTCCCGTGTGTGTGTATTCTTTCCCTCCGAATAGTCTTTCATCGCTGAATCTATTCGCTTGCCTCGCCACCTCTTGGATGGAAGAGAAAAATCCGACAACGAATCGCATAGAATACACCCCCGTCACCCACAGCCGCCAGCAGGCCCCGAGAGTCCGCTTTATCCGTGCCCTGCCAAAATGCCGAAAATCAACATCAAGGTTGTTGCGGCCGAATCGCTCTACAAAAGAGATGTTTTCCGCCAGCCCGACCCGTTTGCCGTGATCACCATTGACGGATCGCAAACGAAAACCACCAAGACCGCCCGCAAGACGTTGAACCCGTATTGGAATGAATCGTTCTACTTGGACGCGTCTGAGGACTCCATTCTCGTGATTCAGGTGTTTGACCAGAAGAAATTTAAGAAAAAGGACCAGGGATTTTTGGGCGTGGTCAATGTTCGCTTGGGCGATGTCATTGACTTGTCGTTGCCCAGCTCCGAGGAGACCATCACCCGCGACTTGAAAAAGTCCAATGAAAACTTGGCTGTCAGCGGCAGAGTCATCATTGTGCTCAGCCACTCGTCTGCCGGCACCAACGGCGCTTCTGCCCCGCCACCCCACGACGCGCTTGCGCCTCCTCCCGCCGCCTCTGCGCCTGCCGCTTCCAGTGCCTCTGTGGCAGCCGAGGCAAACGGCAACAGACAATACTCCTCGTTCGAGGACCAGTACGGCAGATTACCTCCCGGATGGGAAAGACGCACCGACAACTTTGGCCGCACCTACTACGTGGACCACAACTCGCGCACCACCACCTGGCTGAGACCTACTCTAGATCAATCCGAATCGGAGCGTGGTCAGCAGAGACAGGACAATACCGAGGCCGAGCGCAGACAACACCGCGGCCGCACGTTGCCGGGTGAGACCCCACAGTCGCCCAGCGTCAGCTCGGACTCCGTCGGCACCTCCAACCAGATCACTGTCAACTCGTCCGGTGCCAACACTCCGGTGAGCCCTGCTGCTGCTGTGTCCATGGCGGCCACTGGTGCCACTACTAGAGGCTTGGGTGAGTTGCCCTCCGGATGGGAACAGCGCTTCACCAACGAGGGCAGACCGTATTTTGTCGACCACAACACCAGAACCACGACGTGGGTGGACCCTAGAAGACAGCAGTACATCCGCACCTTTGGCCCCAACACCACCATTCAGCAACAGCCGGTGAGTCAGTTGGGTCCGTTGCCCTCGGGCTGGGAGATGCGGTTGACCAACACAGCACGGGTGTACTTTGTCGACCACAACACAAAAACCACCACATGGGATGACCCCCGTCTCCCTTCGTCGTTGGACCAGAACGTGCCGCAATACAAGCGTGACTTTAGAAGAAAGGTGATCTACTTCAGATCGCAACCCGCATTGCGTATCTTGCCCGGCCAGTGCCACATCAAGGTGAGAAGAGACCACATTTTTGAGGACTCGTACCAAGAAATCATGAGACAAACGCCAGACGATTTAAAGAAGAGATTGATGATCAAGTTCGACGGCGAAGAGGGTTTGGACTATGGTGGAGTTTCCAGAGAGTTCTTCTTCTTGCTCTCGCACGATATGTTCAACCCATTCTACTGTCTCTTTGAATACTCCAGTCATGACAACTACACGTTGCAGATCAACCCTAACTCTGGCATCAACCCCGAGCACTTGAACTACTTTAAGTTCATCGGTAGAGTTGTGGGCTTGGGTGTATTCCACCGTCGTTTCTTGGATGCTTTCTTCGTGGGTGCATTGTACAAGATGATGTTGCGTAAAAAGGTGGTATTGCAAGACATGGAAGGTGTGGACGCCGAATTCTATAGATCCTTGCAATGGATCTGTGACAACGATATCACTGATATCTTGGACCTTACTTTCAGTGCCGAAGATGACAAATTTGGCCAGATTGTGGAGGTTGACTTGAAGCCCGGTGGAAGAGATATCGAGGTGACAGAAGAGAACAAACACGAGTACGTCGAATTGATATGCGAGTGGAAGATCTACAGAAGAATCGAAGAGCAGTTCAAGGCATTTATCGATGGATTCAACGAATTGATTCCTCAAGAATTGGTCAATGTTTTTGACGAGAGAGAACTAGAATTGTTGATTGGTGGTTTGGCGGAAATCGACGTCGAAGACTGGAAGAAACACACCGACTACAGAGGATACCAGGAGAACGAACAAGTGATTCAATGGTTCTGGCAATGTATCAAGGAATGGGACTCGGAGCAAAAGGCCAGATTGTTACAGTTCACAACCGGTACCTCCAGAATTCCTGTTAACGGTTTCAAGGACTTGCAAGGTTCCGACGGTCCAAGAAGATTTACCATTGAAAAGGCTGGTGAGCTGAACCAGTTGCCGAAATCGCACACCTGTTTCAACAGAGTGGACTTGCCTCCGTATGTCACCTACGAGAGCTTGAAGCAAAAGCTTACGTTGGCAGTTGAAGAAACTGTTGGTTTCGGCCAAGAGTAAGGAACTTCCCCTCCAAAGCAAAGCAGTTTTTCTTGCGGGTATCGGAGTCGAAGAGGCGGGACTGGAAGCTATGAAATAGCGAATGGCAATTTTTTTGTCCTTCATCCTGATCTTTGACTCGCAACTAAATTTCCCTTTTTCTACCTTTATTTTAGTTCTAATTATCTAGTTGATGTGCATGGCTTTTGTGCCCAATACTATTTCAAATAATCTCACTATGGTTGTAGATAGAAGAATGCCTTTATACGTGCAATTTTATCCTGTACTAGTTCTTTTCTTTTCTGTTGGTGACCCTGTGACCTCATTACGTAATGTAGTCCCCGCAGTGGCAATTCTCCACTCTTTGGACATGGAATTGCTTCGAGGGGCAAGGGGCATACAAAAGGGGGGACAAAAGCCCGTAGATTAAAATATATCTAAATTTGAAATGCCCGACCTATTCGATAACTTTTTTGGTAAATTGACCTCCACCTTTAACGGAGGGAAAACCACTCCGCACTACGGAGGAAGCACCCAAGTGAATTCAGGCAAATTTTATAGTTACCATATGAACGGGACCAATAACAAATCGTGGATGACAGGAAAAGAAATTGAGGAGACGTTTAAGAATATGGAAGAGCCGAAGGCAAGGATGGGATCCGTATCATCGATGGCTTCTGAGGATGCAAAAACCAGAAACAGCAGCATTTCTGAATAGGGTCCAGCCTCGCAGCTTTTCTGGGTATTTTTCTACTGCAATCTAATTTGGAAAGTCGTGTGTGATATCTCTAGTACCTAAAAAAAAATACACGTAAATGAGGAGAGCAGCGTAGAATCAAAATCTCGATGCGTCATTAATATACATGAAGAAGTGAACATAGCTACCAATGCATGGTGGAGAAGTTAAGGAGAGAATTAAAAGGGCCTCCGGCAAATCAGAAGCAGCAGAAGAGGTTACGCAACCACGATCTCTGTCTTCTCCGTAAATCATAGCTAGACACCTCGGAGCGTGCCGTATCATTGCGCGATCCGGTCCGATCCCTGAACGGATCGCCATTTTTCGAGTGGTTGCCGTTGTCAGACACAGCATTGTAGTTTGCGTGATTTAATGATTGAGACCGAGTAAGACGCAGAGATTTACCATATGGGTTGTTTGGCAGTTGGCCATGGCTGGATCCGTGAAGCGGCGTGCGGGAGTTGGGTCCTCCGCCGGAGGTGTTGGTAATCTTCCGAGTTCTCTGTGGCGGATGTGGGTTTCCGTATCCATGTAAGTTCGCTTTCTTATTGAGTGCCGCATCCCACCCCTTGCCGCCGTTCAAGTCCATCCAGTCGTAGTGGTCATCTTCTTTTTCATCGATCGAGATAAGTGCTTTGCTCATAAGGCCAATCAAGTAGGCGTAGTCCGGTTCCTCGTCGAACTTGAGGTTTCTCACGTATGTCAAGTACTGGGCAAACTGGATGGGGAATCCGTAACAGAGCTCGTTGATAGTGGTGGTTTGCTTCTTCATGCCAATCTTCTCGTACTTTTGCTTGTTGGTGGGTGCCTTCAATCCCTGCCATGGTAAAGAGCCTCTCAAGAAGTACATAAACACATGTCCAAGACTCTCTAGGTCGTCTCTCCTCAGCTGCTCCCTCCCCAAGTGGGTATTTATGGACATGTATCTTGCAGTTCCGCTGAGGGCCTTCTTTTCCCGGTATGGGATATGTGCTTGTGACTTAGGATCCCGGTATTGTTTGGCCATGCCAAAGTCAACAATGTACACCATGTTCGCCTCGGGGGTATCTGGCTTCCCGATAAGGAAATTATCGGGCTTGACATCTCTATAGATAAGATTGTGCTCGTGGATGGACTGAATACGCTGAATCATCTGTTTGGCCACTTGCACAACCGTCTTTGTAGAAAACTTCCTCCCGCACCAGTCGAAGAGGTCTTCGAGTGACGGACCCAAGAGGTCAATCACCAAGATGTTATGCACTCCCTCTTGACCAAAGAAATAGGCCTTCGGAACACCGTTGGCCTCACTCAATATTCTATAAGACCGGTACTCGTCCCGTAATTGCGGAGCCTCACATTTCCGTGGCTCGAACTTGACCGCGACCTGTTGGTTGGTAAGAAGATTGATGCCTTCAAAGATAATGCCAAAGGAGCCTTCTCCGATTTTTTTCCCCACTTTGTAGTGAACGCCAACGCGGTTACCGCTTCCTGATTGTGCCATGTTATGATTGAACAAGTAGATGGTAGGTTATGGCTTATATTTGAATGTCTGGAGATTTTCGAAACTTTTTCTCTTTTTTGTTATCGGGTGGATGTCAGCTGGTAGCAATAGGGGACCCGGGTATATAACACGAAGCGATGAAGTTTCGTTGCTATATCCTCAGCAACACAGTGTGGTGATCAGCTATAATATACTTGAATATTCTGGTCGAATGTCTAGAACCGAAAGACGAATATTTTGTATCTCACGCTAATCCCTTCGAGTGCGGAAGTTTGATGGTATGATTGTTTCTGACGAACTTTGACTGTTAACCTGCAGGTGAATGAGGTTGTAATTGCTCTGGACTGTAGTGTGGAGTGTGTCTGCCTGTTTGTGTGCCTATAACAACGAGCTCAATCTGGCTCGGTCAAAACGTCCGCAATTCCCTGAACTGTGAAATACCGTCGGAATTCAGGTGGTAACGGCTGTGAAGCTAGTGTTCCAGTTCGGCGCGAATATCTGAGTCATATGGTTCAGTAATCAGTACTAAAAAAAGACATATTTCGATATCCCGGTGAAAACCAGACCTGGACTGCCACATTCAAAGCATTTTTCATAGGAAAATATTTGAAAGGTATTATTATGTAACCCTAGTTGCCCGTATCTTCGACTAAAATTTCGGACGGTATACAGGGTGAGATCTATTAGGAGAATCTCCGCACCGTTGCACTTTCTGGACGCAGCTGAAAATGGATTTCGGCGCACATAATGCTGGCTGAATTTACGAGAAAAGTTAACTAGAGATATTCTTGCGCAAAATAAAAGAAACAGGGAAATTCTGCGAGCAATTCACAAATTGACGTAGACTCGAATTCTCTAGTGATAGTGAATTGTGACCTGGTGTGGCCCTTGTAACTCGTTACATTTCCTCAAGCTCAAAACCTCTTACACACCTCGACTCCCCTCCTCATTAGGCAAAATAATACAGACGGCATCAGACGTTCAATTTCATCACGGATGTATGATTTTCGGTTTCTGCGAGAATATATGATATAATGACAATTTGCACAATGCAGTTTTTTTCTCTTTTTTTTCTAGTTTATGAGTGGATACGCCTGAAAGTAGATAAGATGCAAATCGCACCCAATGCACACAATCATACACAACATTTGATCAGAAAGGCAGAAACCCGCCTCACCAAAGGATGCACGAAGCAATCAAAAATATAAATTACCCTCTTCAACGAGATAATATTCATTGGTGGATAAGCTGACTAAACTCTTAGTGTTATGTTTGGTTATGCCCTGCCATAAACCCGTGCATCCTTCACCTAAGTTAGTCAGCATCATACTTATCGGGACGTATTGCAAGATCATGCTGGAACTTTATGAATTCGAGGGCAATTTGTTCGAGGATCTACCCTGGAATATTCTTTGCGAGATATTCAAGTATCTCCCGGGCGAAATCATCTCGGAGACGCTTTTGTTAGTTCCGCTGCTCCGCCCGCTAATCATTGAACAATACTACGCCAAAGAAGTTCACTTGATTCTCTCGCCCACCCCAAGACCACATTTTTGCACCCCTGATACACAGAAGAAAGAACTCATCGACATAACAAGTTATGGTGAGATTGAGGACTTCTTGATTGACAATCCAGACATCAACCCCACATTAATTCAGGTAATCACAAGCCAAGATTTCCGCTCCTTGGAACTTTTGCTTAAACAGTTTCATGATCGCTTAAAGGGCGTTCAAAATCTCAGCATCCATGTCGACAGCTATGACATGACCAAAGAAGATATCCAGCTTGTTATGTCGTTTCCGAATTTGCATAAGTTCCAAACAGGTCGCATGAACTTGCGAAATTTCAGCACAGCTCTTAGCGAAAGTTTTGGGAAGATGCAAAACTTAAAAGAACTTGTATTTTTGGGGCACGAGTTGTCTGACTGGTCGGATGTGAACCTACCACCAAACTTGGTGAATTTGGACGCATCCTGGAATTCATTTACTGATGTGACGACTATGAAATTGCCCGAAAGTTTGGAAAATTTATTCTGGAACCAAGCAGGCCTTCGAAATGGAATTTTCGAAAGCCTTAAGTTTCCCCCAAAACTCAAGACTTTAATGGTAACCTACAATGATTTGCATTGGATCAATGTATCCCAACTACCCCAAACACTTGAAACAGTGGATTTTTCAAACAATAATTTGATGACGTTCAAGGCTGACAGCGAAAATCCTTCATGGCCTCCTAATTTACGATCAATTTTTCTCCACAATAACTGCATCGATGATAACGGATTGAAAGAACTTAGCACCATACACTGGCCTCCATTGTTGGAGAATTTGAGGCTCGACGAGAATAAATTCACCACTCTTCAACATTTATCAACATTGCCCGATTATCTTAAATATCTTGATCTCTCAGACACTCATATCAAGACATTCGAAGTGGCCCATGAGGCTGATGAGTACCCTTTCTTTACTTTTCCCGATCTGTTGAACTTATTGAATATTCAAAATTGCCGTGGTCTTCGTTACGGCGCATTAGAACCAATGAATTCAGTTCCTCCTTCCCAACGGGTTCGTTTCCCTGAAAATTTGGAAATATTAAACTTGAGTGAATGCAACTTTGATCGACTTGGTTACTTCATTTTTCCAAAGCATGTCAAGAGACTTTCCCTCACC
Source organism: Clavispora asparagi (assembly GCA_030573135.1). NCBI lineage: Eukaryota > Fungi > Ascomycota > Pichiomycetes > Serinales > Metschnikowiaceae > Clavispora > Clavispora asparagi. Next base: position 35,757 of record JAJMCU010000081.1, read on the forward strand.
GGAAATTTAATCCGAGACCTAACAACTTACAATTTCTACATGGACGGCAAAGAACTAATAAGTTGGACTCAGTTAGGCAATTTAAAAGAATTGGAACTATTTTACAACAATATTTCTGACTTGCAAGGGTGGTTACCACCCACAAGTTTAGGAAAGTTGGATTTGCGAAGAAACAAATTTAAGATCTTGACGGCAACACATACGCCGGTGTTCAATGAAGTCCACAATCAAGGTCTTGTTGAATTCCGATCTATTAATTTGGAACAAAATGAAATTCACAGTATTGACAAGCGCCTTTGGCTTCCGCCCAATTTAACAAGCTTGAATCTAGCGAGAAACAATCTTGCACAATTCGTGTTTACGCCTGGCTTTGCTAATCATCAAAATTTATCGTTCCTTGACCTTAGTTGGAATCAAATCGAAAAAATTTCTCTAGTGGAAGAAGAAGCAACATCCCATTTGAGCGAATTGAATCTATCACGGAATGCTGGCTCGCAGTTCCGGATGTCCACAGAAGAGTTTTATAATGTTTTTGAAAAAATGAACCTCAAAGTCACCAAGAAAAAGCATAATTTGAAGAGCATCCACCAATTTAAATAAACGGTATCCTAGACGCGTGAGGTTTTTATTCGGCGGCGCATGTGGATAACCAGTAAAATACATTCTGCATGAACCGATACTCGAAAATTCTTTCATTTGTAATTCCCCTCTTCTCTTCTTTCACTGCTATTGGTAAAAAGATAAAGACGTGACGCTATAGTTGCCTAGAATATCCTGCTTGTCTATCAAAAGCGACCAAGAAATAAAACACTCGTCCATTTTAAAAAAAAACTAAAATCTGGCCAAAGGATCTTGGTCTCTATCTTCGTGCAGATTTAATTTGCGCGCTACACTTCCTGTTTGAAAACATCAAAGACCAACTACACCCACTTCAGTCACATGCCAGAGGGAGACAAGTACCGACCCGGATCTTTGGTATTAGCTTACCATGGTCCTTTGGTCTACGAGGCTAAGGTTTTGAAGTACCGCGAGAAGGGAAAACAATTTGTTGAAATTGGAGATGGTAAGAGCGAACCGCTCCTGGCGAATCGAATCCCCAAATTTTTGGCGGACGATGACACATACTTTCTACATTATAAAGGCTGGAGTTTGAAATGGGACGAGTGGGTCTCGACGGAACGGATTCTAGAGTTGAACGACGCGAACTTGGGCCTCTCTCGTGAACTACGAAACGCGAGAAAGAATGCTATCGAGAGATTGGACTCGAGCAAAGACTCAGATCTGGAAGGGAAAGGTTCCTCCGATAGAAAAAGAAAAGGTAAGGACTCCCCCGAAAGCCAACCACTAGCTAAGTCTTCGTCCATGAACGGTGCATCGGAGCCCAAGATAAACGGTGTGGGTCGCAAACGGTCGAGAAACGACAACAGAAACTCATACGACATCATGATACCACTTCGCCCGCAGCTCAAAACTCTCTTGGTGGACGACTGGGAATTCATGACCAAAGACCACAAGTTGGTTGATCTAGAAAAAGCTACACCCGTCACAAAAATTCTTGACTCGTTCTACACGTACAAAACGACAGTGGCCAAAGATGATGCGTTGGAGGTTACTCGCGAAGCAATAGACGGGCTCCGGGTATTTTTTGATCAATCACTCACCTTAAGTCTTCTCTACCGGTACGAGCGACTTCAGTACAGTGACCTTTTAGAAGAGAACCCCAACATGCGTGCTTCAGATATATACGGGTTGGAACATCTCCTTCGGTTATTGACGATTTTGCCCGCCCAAATCTCTATGACCACTATGGATGCCGTGAGTGTCAATGTTATGATGGCGGAAATGAAAGCATTACTCGAGTACCTCGATGACAATTTGGACAGTTTTGTCAGTAGTTACATGAACACCAGCCCCGCATATGATCGTATTGCCGGCGGCCAATAATTAGCCGTCGGCACGACATGGCTAAATAATTAGACAGACAAAAATGGTTGCAGCATTACAACACAAAATAAGACTAGCATACGAACGATTTATTTGTCAACATATAGGTAGGCATAATTCGCCAACGCGAGCAGCTTCTAAAGAAATAGATACTAAACTGGAATGGCCTTGTAATCAATTTCAACCAATGGGTTTTCGTTGTTACACTTAACCTCTAACTCTAACTTCCAGTGCCTATTGTACAAGTCCTCTTCTTCCTTTGTGAAACCATGGTCGCCAGCGTCCTCGTATTTCCAAATAATGTTTTTGTCAGTCTCTTCAACCTTGGCCTTACCAAAAGCCATTTGGAATCCACAACACTTTTCCATTTCTTGCATCAAATGACGCTGGACGTGGTGTTGCAAGTTTCTCTTGAATTTGCTCGAATTCTTGTTCATGGTGGGCTTGATCTTATCCAAGTCATCGTGTACCTCCTTCATAATGAACGGTGGGTAGTAAGTCAAGTGCGCATGACAGTAGTCAAACTCATTGTCCCATGTCTCATCTCTGATGTAAGACTCGAACGCAACAATGTCATCAAAATCTTTTCTTGGAGGGGGTTTCACCATAAGTCTGTGGTGATGGCCATCGGCCGATTCAATTGACTCAATTGAGGACGACCTACTTTTTGGTGCTGGAGCCAAGTGATCGAGCTTCTCGATGTTATCCAAATTCAATGCGACGGACTGTTGCTTCTTTTTTCCTTTCGTCATGTCTGGCAATTGTTATAGGGGGGCGATTTGTGGTATTGTAATTTCTTTGTATTTCCTTTAATCGGTGATTATTGGAAGCGGATGATGGGTGCAAAACAGACCCAGCTCTAGTGAAACCCTTTATATAGGTTTTCGCAAGGCAGACGATCACCCACACCGCAAAAAAATACCTCAAGTCACGAAAAAGTCTCTCCACTTCCACAAACGGGTAGGGTTTTCTTTTTTCTTGCATTTTTTCAACTACTCGTATATGGCTTGTACACTAGCTTGCTCCCCTCTTTCGCTTTAATTAATTTTGGATTGCGGCCGGAGTAATTTATGCTGTAGATGATTCTGCGAAAGAACCGAATTACCGCGAAGCGGTCCCCATTTGATAGAGGCAACTGGACAACTACAACGGTTCTGACATTCAGCAGAGCACGTATGTTTGACCATTGTGAAGGACCGGTGGTCCAACTTTTTCTGGGGTAACAAGGGAACGCAAGGAGATACCACAGATTCATGCGGGAACCCCGCGGAAATACTCAGCAAATCCTCCACAAAGGGCTGACCTTGTGGAGAAGCAAAAGTTGCCCCCTATCCGTTTTAGTGGCCCAGAAAAAAAGAGACAAAAGCCGAGAGGGGAGAGGGGAATTGAACGTTGTCGCGTTTGGCATTGCCGTTGGCCCTCCCCCTTACCCACTTTGGGTCGTTCGCTTGGCGCTACGTTTACATTCTTCGATATGGCCAGTCACGCAACAATCCCGGATAAATATCACCACGAGCAACAGACACCCGCGCGGGGCGGGTGGGACCGGGTCCAGTGAGAGCACGGCATATTTCTCCGGGCGGTTTTTTTGCGCGCGCGCCCTAACTATCTGAAGTGCTCGTGACCGGCGGTCGCGCATTCGGTCCAAACCACACCACAAATTGCGACTGCGCGCAGTTCGCGTTGTCATGGGGTGTTTTTGGCGTGTTTCCGGGTGGTTGCGGTGAGGTTTGCATGTCATTGAAACGGGTTCCCCGGTCGTCCGGGCATACATTTGCCGGTATATCCGCATTGTTTTCGCTGCCGATTCCACAATGATTCCGCCGTATCTCCCGCTTCGGCCACCGTGGCCGGTGGAACCAATGGCACCCGCATGGAAGGAACGCAACCAAAGTGCACTGCATTGTATTGTTCCGCGCCCGCACTAACAACGTGTACGGCGTGCTCTTGTCGCCCATACCGACAGATTTCTGTCGTGGTGAAAATTGATAGTTTTTTCGGTCAATTTTTCTAGGCATTTTTTTCTCGTCGTCGACGACCATTTTGCTGGTGTAGCCGTCTTCAGGTGTTGCAGCGCTGTTGGCGCCGTTGGTACTCCATCTCCGTGTGCGCACAAAATTTTCTTGCACCAACTTCTCACCTTCAGCTACAATGGTGTTTGGAGTCTACACGGGGCCAGGAGAGCCGGAAAAACCGCTCGCTTCGCTCTCACAAGAAGAGCAGGCGGAAATGGGCGCCAAGAAGATGATCGAGCTCATGCAATCATGTCCCGGTAAAACCGTCATGGCCGGTGGTTCAGGTTTCTTCCTTGGAGGTTTCTTTGGATTGTTCATGGCATCCATGGCATACGACGTCCCAGTGGGTGGCGGCGTCAATCACATCAGCGAGTTGCCGTTCAAGCAGCAAATGAAGCTCCAATTCTCCGACATGGGAAAGAGATCGTGGAACAGTGCCAAAAACTTTGGCTATATCGGTATGATCTACTCGGGGGTGGAGTGTTCGGTGGAGAGTTTGCGGGCGAAGCATGACATCTACAACGGTGTGAGTGCGGGCTGTATCACCGGCGCAGGTCTTTCTATCAAGGCCGGTCCCCAGGCGGCTCTTTTGGGCTGTGCTGGTTTTGCGGCCTTCTCCACTGCAATCGACCTCTACTTGCGGTCTGAGAGTGCGGCACCACCGGCCAACGACTACGACGAGTAGGGAGATCTCATTATCTTGTATTATAGTACACATAGTCCGAATGGAACGTTGCCGGTGCTATCTGAGAGTGCCGGCTTGATAGTTTTGAAGTATCTTGGTCTGTTCATTGCACTGAACGGATGAAATGGTGACTGACCGCTTCTGGTGGCACGTGCTGTACGCGAACAACACTAGCGGCTAAGAAGTAGCCAAGAAGCAGTCCAGACGTAGTCCGGTAGTCAACAGAGCAGCTTCACAAGCTAACAGAAGTAATAGCAGTAGTCGTAAGAGAGCTGCCCAGCAAAAAACGACACGGCAAGAAGCACACCCACTACCATGGCGATAATATACGGCCGCCGCATGGCATTCTCCGCCGGATGGAGGTGTGGGTTGAGCTGCTGGAGCCGTTCGAGCTCTTCCACGAGGCTATTCTCGTGCCGCTGTTCGAGAATGTCCTCCAACTGATGGTTAAGACTCTCGAGTTTCTCCTCGAGCTGCCGCGTCTCGCTATCGTCCGCGTCGTGGAATTCATCGCGGATTTGCTGGATCTTGCGTTCCATGCTTGCAAGACTGGGTAGTTGGGCACTTTTGTCCAAACTGGCCGCTCGCTGGTGCCAGACCGGAAGCGAGCGGGGCGACACCACTCGGGTTTCTTCAAGAACACGGTCGCGATGTCCCAAAGGCGAAAATTTGCGCCGCCGGGGCACTTCTAGCACTGACTCCATCGAATCGTCTGGACTCTCATCTTCGGTCTTGACTGCGGACGCTGGGCGGTACGGGAGCGGTAGGGGGTCGCCCAAATGAGCCACGACTTGGTTTTTTCGCTTTCTATTCATATCATAATCCAGGAAAAGTAGATTGCAAGCGAGCGTGGGGGATGAGGTGGTTGGTGTTATTGTTTACGCTGTCGCACAAACCGCGGTGTGGACAGGAATCACGATGCGCGGCCGGTGGTTGATGGGAATGAGACATGGTTCCGTCGCCTTGAACCCACACTCTTCTGCCTCTACGGTTTTGCTTCTTCTGCGTGTGGTGGGATTTTATTTTCTAGCCTAGCTGATTTTGCTTTGACTTTGCCTCTACATCGCCGTCTACGTCGAAATGGATCTTCTGCTTAGGTGATGTTTATTGCCCTACATCAACGGTGCCCGGGGCGCCCTGGGACGCGGCTTGAGTGCCCTCAATGCCCGGCCAATCAAGTAATAGATACATCCCACAAATCTGAAGAGCGCCATAAATGCCACGGTCCACAAGATCACCGTAAGGAAAATCTCCGACCGCGATGTTTTCTGCAGATCGGCGTCGGCCGCGAACTGGTTGAATCCACCCGTCTCTAAAACCAATGCAATGATAAGAAAGTTAGAGAACATCCACACGAGCACCGTCATCGATCTGATGAAAGCATAATAGTCTTCGTTGGTCGCCTCTCCACCGGATTCGCTCTTCTCGAGAGGCTTCTTAATCTTTTCCAACTGGTTCAAGTACGACTGGTTAATCTCTTCCTTCAACACCGGAATCTTAACGTCGAACGTACCATCCTCTCTAATCTTGGCCGCACCCAAATCCTTGGCACCCGTATCACCTTTGGTGCCCCATGACACATCATCGATGTTGCAAAACGCATAAATGTTCAACACATTCACATACGCTGGCGAAAGCAAAAGGTACTGCGCGAACGACGTGAACATGTGCAATGGTTCAAAGTAGAGAAATGATGACAAAAAGTACAATGCGTAGGTAGAACTGGTGGCAACCACTAGGTCACGGAACTCGGAGTTTTGGAAAAACAACGATACCGTGATTTTCGTGTGGTTATCGTAAATCAGCTTGATCGAATGCACCGCCATGAAAATTGCCGCAAAAATCATATACGCCATCAAGACAGCAAAGAATAGCACAATCACAAAGTAGAATTTCTCCGTTCCCTTCGGTTTATTACCAAAACTCAACACGAATGTTGTCACAATGGATGCAAGATAAAGCCAAAGAAACACCACCGAGAGAATATTTCCTGGCGCGAAATTAAGGGCAGAATCGGCAAGCGACGTACTCAAAATACGGAAAACAAGGAAGTAAGAGCCAATGGAGAACCAAGACACAATCAAGTTCACAAATTGGTACATGAACTCGATATGAAGCATCAATTTTCTACCGAGAGAGTGCAGCGATGTCCAAATCTTTGGAAAGTGCACCAAAGAGTAAATGGCCGCAAAGAACGAACCGTTTAACCATCTTCTTCTCTGCAAAATAAATTCAGCCAATCCTTCGGGAACATCAGTTTCAGCACTAGCAGATTTGACGTATCTGAGAAGCCACGCACTTCCTCTCTTAGCCACAAGCTCATAACATAAGATTCTATCCTCAGCAAGGTACATGTTGGAAGTGAAGATTCCAGCCTCTTCACTCAATAACCGCAGTTTCATCTCATACTCATCGTCATCAGGATCAAGTTCTCCACTTCCGTGCAAGAATTCACCCTTGAAATATTTCTCCAATGGTCCTTTGCCGGTGATATCATTCTGGAGAGCTAAATATCTGTAGGCAGAGAAAGCACCGGGCAAAACGGAAATAAACCCGAAAGCAGATTCAGTCGGCTTATCGAGAATGTTCGAGATTTTGTACTCGAAATTCTGGGCATAGACCAATGGGTTGGTAACAATCTGTCTCTTTTTCAAAGACGCCTTTATCTCACCACACGCGCCAGCCACTTGTGGATCCCGGTCGAATTCTTTCCATAAATGATACAAAGAGCGTCCACTAGGTTGTGTTCCACAGTCAAGTAACACCACTATTCTTGGCTCCAAAACTTGTGCCACCGCCTCAAAACACCATCTGTGCGAGTTAATCTTCTTTGCATTTGTTTCCTTGAGGCAGAACAACATCTGCACTGGTACAACCTTTTCGGTGGTCAACTTCACAGTGTCGGTGACAGAAGATACACGAACTCTGGTGGTATACTCATACATGTGGGCCTTGACCTTCTTGTCATCAATCCGAGATTTGGCCAAGCCTTCCTGGTAAACACCAAGAGATGCTAAAAGTGCTTGTGCTCTCTCGTTGATTTTGGACCGACCATCACTGACAATACAGACAACAATTTTTTTCCACGAATCCTTGCCCCAAACGTGGGAGTTTTTCTTCGCTTCCAAGTGTTTGATGTTCTTGAACACGCCCTTAAGGGTTCTGGCCAACAAGATGTCGTCCTCGTTGTACATGGTGACAACAATCATCATCTCCGTGTGACGTCTCTGCGGGTAATGGATCGGGCGCAAGATATAGCCATCTCTCCAAAAGTTGGAAGGGCCACAAGTGACAGCAGTGTACCGCATGTACGCAAACTCTCTACTGAGCCCTCCGTCAGGAAGACTGGTGTTGTAGTCGGGGAACTTCGAAAGCAATTCGGTTGCAACAGGACAGTCAAGCACCAAATGCCCGTTGTGGCCGGATACAAACGCTTGTTTCGACTTTTCTCTAACTTCCTCTTCATCTGGGGGTTCAGGAAAGTCATCAGCAAACGGCGATTGGGGCACCATTTCGAAGACGGTTTCTCTCTCACTTTCTTGATCTGGAACCACCACAGTCTGAAGGTCAAAGTGGTCGCCCTGTATGTTGTTGAACTGGATTTCCTGGTCGTATTGTTGCTCCTCTTCGTCATCATACACATGCGGCACAAATGCCTGCTGAAAGTTGGGATTGTAGGATCCATACGGTTCATCATGGTACTGTGGTTCCCCCTGGTAATTCCTCATTTCGTAATCATCTGCTGCAAACGGATTTTCCTGGGGAATGCCTGGAGGGGGCCGTTCTAAGGTGGTGTCATTGTGCAGTGTGTTGAAGATGTCCGCTGGATGATCCTCATAGTAATTGACGAAATCATCATTCGAGTGATTATAGCGGTTGTTATACGCAGCTTGCGGTTGTTGGAATGTTAGCAGATCGGTGCTCTGATGGTTTTGAGTGGAATAGTTGTAGGCACCTGAAACGGCTCTAGGATACCTCATATACTCTTCTTCATCAGACGGCGGCATCATTTTCGATTGGAAAGCAAAAACTCAAGTAACACAAAATTTAAAGCGATGGAGATGAGCCCAAACTTAAAATTGAGATTGGAACCCTTATATTCCTGGCCAATGCGTCGAAGTCTATGGGGATAATGTTTTCGTTCAAATCAGGCAAAAATAGAACGGGAATGGTATGCAGGTGCTGCGGCTACCGGTGCTGTCATCGTCATCTGAAGGGGCGAAGTCAGTCTATGGGAATCTGCAGATCGCCAATTTCAAGGTCTGACCTTTACTCTTGTACCCGAAAATAGATCTCGTCTTGGTCACCTGGGGCCTAGGGATAGGGTCCCTAGTCCGTGGGTTTTGTGCAGGAAAAGGTGGCTTGTCGATCTAGGAACGTGTTTCTCGTCAATTGGCTTCGTCTCATGAGGCCAGCGATACACATTTGAAGAAGGATTAGTAACTTTGTTTTTTGTTTTTTGTTTTTTTATCTACGGTATAAGCAAAGTTGGTTAAAGAAGCCCAGATATAGATGGGTTGACTTTGTGGTTTGTAATTTCAGCCCACGGTTAGTTGGATCAGTTGTGTAACCACTTCATATAGGAAAATACGGCTTGTCAAAACATGTGAGGAGTATGGGCCCTAGATTGGTTAGGGTGATGGGGATGTGATAAAAAAATGTTTACATGCCCCATTTCCTGACAAGTGGATGGTTAGGTTAGCAGAAGGCTTAGAGTTTTTGTGGGGAAAAAAAGGTATTTCTTTTTTTTCACGGCTTCTGTCAAGGCGCCGCGGCACAGATAACAGAAAAAAATTGTCCGTATCGCGAAGGAAATTATCATCGGCGATGAGCTGGTGCGTCATCGACTGTATGCGTATATATTCGCTTAAACTCTTCCACTGCCATCTCTTTTTTTTTTTTCTCTTCTTTTTTTCTTCTTGTCAATCAATTTATAACAATGGCTCAATTTGAATGCACCGGACACATTAAGAACTTCCTCACTGAGTTGCCCAAGTGTGAGCACCATCTTCACTTGGAGGGTACTTTGGAACCTTCGCTTTTGTTCGACTTGGCCAAGAGAAACAACATCACCTTGCCTGACCACTTCCCTCCCACCGTGGAAGCATGCAATGAAAGATACGCCAATTTCGCTGACTTGCAAGATTTCTTGGACCACTACTACATTGGTATGAGTGTATTGATCAAGGAAGATGACTTCTTTGACTTGGCCATGGAGTACTTCACTCGTGCACACCAGGATGGCTGCTTGCACTCCGAGGTTTTCTTTGACCCTCAGGGCCACGTTGAGAGAGGTATCAATGTTGATGTCGTGGTGCAAGGTTTCGACAGAGCGTGCAAAGAGGCCAACGCCAAGTTCGGCACCACCAACAAGTTGATCATGTGCTTGTTGAGACATTTGCCTGCCGCTGCCGGTATCGAAACCATCGAGTCCACCTCGAAGTACTTCGAAAATGGCACCATTCATGGATTGGGTCTTGACTCTGCCGAAAAGCCTTTCCCCCCAGAATTGTTCACCGAGTGCTACGGCTTGGTCAAGTCCAAATTTCCTCAAGTGGGTTTGACTGCTCACGCCGGTGAGGAGGGAGACCACACCTACGTGCTCAACTCGTTGGACTTGTTGAATGTGACCCGTATCGACCATGGTGTCAACTCCAAGAACGACGAGCAATTGATGAAGCGTTTGGCTGAAAACCGCACTATGTTGTCAATGTGCCCATTGTCCAACGTGAAGTTGCAAGTGGTTAAGGACGTTTCCGAGTTGCCCATTGCGTTGTTCTTGGAGAAGGACGTGCCATTCTCTATCAACTCCGATGATCCAGCTTACTTCGGTGGTTACATTTTGGACAACTACGTTGAGGTGCACACCCGTTTCGGTTTTTCTGTTGACCAATGGCGCAAGATTGCTATCAACGGTATTGAGGGTTCTTGGTGTGATGCGGCCAGAAAGGAAGAGTTGAAGGCGTTGGTGGAGCAAGTTTGTACCAAATACGCTGCGTTGTTGAACTAGAGGGGTCGGTTTTATGTAAATTAGGAGTTTAATATAGATTATAGAAGCTATAGTTAGATTATGAGTTCAATATGTCTCAATGGAAGCGAAATGGTAAATCTCTCGGCCGTCATCAGGCTCATAACTAATCTTGCCTGTTTCGTGGGATTCACCCAATAGTATTGGCGCGCAATGGAATTCTTATTTTATTACTCATCTCTATTAATAATAAATTATAAAAGCAGTCGTCAAACGAATATTTTTGAAAAAAGACTACTGAGGGACGAGACAATCTTCATTATTGAGCTTCATAGGCGTTTCACATTTATCCCATGTTCAACCTACTGTATAAAGGGCTCTTTGGCCGAGCGGTCTAAGGCGGCAGACTCAAGTTCTGTTATCGTAAGATGCGCGCGTTCGAATCGCGCAGGAGTCACTATTTTTTGATCCTGGTTCAACTCCTTCCAATGCGATCGATAAAGTTTGTCAGAGTTATAGTCACATAAAGGGCTCTTTGGCCGAGCGGTCTAAGGCGGCAGACTCAAGTTCTGTTATCGTAAGAT